>PYAF01000917.1:742660-772808 GCA_007407185.1 Glycine tomentella
AATACACTCTCTGCCACTTTTTCTAACACATTTTTTATTAATTAAAATTTATCAAAAATAAAAATGAATAAGATTCATTAATATAAAATAAAGTCCACGCATTTTTTTAACTTTAATAAATTCCAGTAAATAAAAAAAGTATGTATTATTATTTTATATAATTTCTAATAAATTTTAGTCAAATAAAAAAATATGCATTAGAAAGTAGGTTAAATATATTAAATTTTTTTTTTTATAAGACTTAAATTATAAGTGATTTTATATAAGTGATTTTATTTTTTATTATAAGACATAATTCATAATATCTCTTATATTAATTATTTTTAGACTAAAATATCTCTAATTAAAAAAAGATAAATTATATTAACAAACATTTAGAAGAGGACAGAGGACAAAAAATATTAATAACAATGATAATTTTTAATATATATATATATATATATAAATTTAAGATAAATTAATCATTTTCTTTAAACATGATAAATTAATTAATTGAATCTTATAGTTAGGGCCTTAGGGGACCTAGTTATGTCGTAAGCATTTCCCGACCTAAAAAGTGCCCAAAGTGACTTCTCGCTTTCGGAGGATGGAGCCCTGGGGTATCAGTATGGGTTAGCGCTACGGTAGAAAAAAAATTGGGATTAAGTTAGACCGGACAAATTTTCATGAAAGAATTCAATTGCAACAATTATAAAATAATGGATTAAATTCGACAAAAAATTATTAAAAAATCAAAATTATGCATTATCTATAATATTGGAATTAAACCTAAAACTTAACGCAGAATTCATACTATAATCATACCGATGTTTGTAGAACCATGCGTAAAGCAAACTCGAGGAATATTCACACTACGAGTACACGAAAAAAAACGCAATCAGATGGCCCCCGAAAATCTTAATGAAGGTATGCCCTATGGACAAAATAATACATATAAGGAGCAAATAGCAGCTTCCTGCAGATTCAAAGAAAACGCTTACAAGGTATAATGCAGGGATGGTATCTTATTTAAGATCCCCTTTCTAGTAAAATCAAGAGCCAACGCAAGCAAAGAGAAAATAGCAAACTGAATTTTAAACCCAGGATACACGACTTCTGCAGTTTCAGTATCTTCATTATGAATGCAGCTGTTTTTTCTTCTTTTCAATGTATTTGGACAAACTCTTTTAGCATAACAACATACTGTATCATTGATTAGCGTCATTTCCCCAAACGTTGTCCCATGAACCACTTGGAGCAGCCTTTGGTGCCTCGATGTAGTTTACATTTCCAGAAGGATTGTGTGGTCCAGGTCCAGGCAACGGCTGTCCATTTGGACCTGGCGGGTGAACCTTCTTGGACTTCGTTCTAATCCCAAGCAACCGCAACACAAATCTAGCTAGCTCTCCATACAACATTCCAGAGCGGTCAAACAGCTGCAATAGAGATCAAGTACTCATCTAAATTAAACTACGTTCATAAGATGATAAAATGCAAGTGATTATTATATTACAGAATGGGTTCCCAGATTTGGCACTGTGCATTGTGCAGAGAAAACAAAGAAAATAGAATATCTAACTGGCTAACTGCTATATTAAAATAAATATCAAACAAGGTAGAGTGCATTCTGGAGGAACAACACATCCATGAATCAGTGTGTGCTTAGACTAGATTGTTTAGTTACTTCTATAAATCATGAGTATTAGAAAAGCTGGTAGAAACTTGCTATTGGTTTTGCCGGAATAGGCTATAATACTTCATGCATGACCAAATTCACCTAAAATTTTCTATTAAAGAAAATGCACCATTTCTATACCCTTTCTCATAATTTGACACCAAAAATTATATTTTCCTGTTAATATCCAAAGGAGAACAGTTTCACTGACCACATTTTAGAAAACTTTCCAATACAAAAAAAAATGATGTTAAAATCCAGTCAAATATTGTATAAGTGATCCTGCCCAACGCAAGAATTTCACAGCAATCCAAAACATATAAACAGAACATATATGGTTTCATTTTTCACTAGAATTTCAATCTTCCAACAGCTATAGAAGCTGGGTATACAATAAGCAAATAGACAAAATTACAAAAAATGGAAAGAGAATGATGAATAAAAAACCTGGAGAAGTGCAGTCATGAACAAATGGAAAGCCTGTGTGTTCTGGTCTATGAGTATTGATATTCGACCAAAAAAGTTAACCACACCTTGCATCTGTCAATAGAGGGAAATAAGTTCAACATCAACAGCAGCTTCAACAAATGCAAAGAAAAGTTTTGAATAACCCATAACACGAAATCATATTAAAAGAACCCAAAATTAAAGATAAGAGTAAACAGAGTACACAAAATTGAACATAAATATAACATTCCTATGCTGCTTTAATAAACCGGAACTTTAAATACTAGAAGTTCCATTATAGACCAATAATTCCCAACTACAAAGATTGGCAGAATATTTGGAATAGCTTATTTTTTAGAAGCTCTCAGAAAGTTGTTAAAAATAAGCAAATATTTCTTCAAATTAAACTGAACTAAACACACATTAGAATTATCCCTGATATCATAGTGTATTGTCTCACATGGCTCATAAGCACTCCTAACTAATACCATCATTGAAACACGAGATTCAGATTCTTTTTGCATAATAACATGCAATGACAAAATGAACTGCTTTGATCTAGAACCAACAAACCATCACAAATATGAAGTTGCCAGTGGTAAAGAATTATATATGACATAACAAACAATCTAATCTAGCAAACCAAAACAGGAGAAACAAGTTCATTGTTCATTGTTCATGTTCATCAACCATCCTATGGAAGAAAAACTAAATTCACCACAGTATCATGACTCACCACACGTAGGGCAGAAATCCAAAATCCAGGCGGGGATGGAGGGGCACCGAATGGATTGTTGGGGTCTTGTTCTCCATAAGGACCACCACCCATGCCATAACCACCCATTGGACCCCCTAAGCCACTGTTATACATTCCACCTCCATACATCCCGGACGACCCATACATGCCACCATATCCTCCCCTGTACATACTGTTACCATACATCCCCCCACCATAAGATGATCCATACATTCCTCCTCCTACTCCACCATAAGAAGATCCATACATTCCAGATCCATACCCAGAATTATAATTCATTGTAGACCCATATCCTGCATATGATAATAAAAATACAAGGGAATTGCCAAACAGAAAGGAAAGGTTACAACATGATGCATTTTTCAAAAAAGACGAAGAAATCACCTCCATAGGTGTTGTTTCCGTAATTCTGCTCCCATGGCCTTGTGGGAACAGGCCTCCCAAGAGTATTCCTGTTGACAGCTGCACTCCTATCAGAACTAGAAACAATTTCCCCAGGTTTTGCAGTCCCTGAAGCCTCAACTACATCACTTGTGTTGCCAGCTGATGGGGGTTTGAAAGGCGCAGGACCCGAAGAGGAACCTGCTTGTTCCCAAGGTTTTGGTGGAGGACTATTCGCTGCAACACAAATTTATGCATACAGCTAAAATATTAGTAAATTTTCAGATATTAAAGATTAACTTATGCAGATTCTAATGTCATATACTTCAAGCAATGGCTTGGAAGGCCATGATTTACTAGTATCAAGTAAAATAAATAAATAAATAAGAGACTACAATTCACAATTTCACACCGAATAGAAGAACTTCATTGAAAGTATGTGCACAGGTGAAGTTAGGCTGTTTCACACAATTAAAGATACAAAAAAAAAAAAAAAAATCAAAACTAACAAGTTCAGAAAATAAATTAGAATATAATTCAAGCATGATTCCACCAGAAACCAAACTCGTTTTCAGAATATTCAGATTATACATGCATCAATTTATATGTAAAAAAGGGGGGTAGAAAAAAAAGAAACAAATATATAATACATGAACGATGTTGATGACAATCAGATATAGATCAACGGAACGAGCAGGAGAAATCGATTGTTAATTATATGGAATGCCTAGGATTTTAGGGTTTTGATGTGTTAAAGAGCAACGAAACGCAATCCCTAAAGAAAGGAAAAAATAGCGGTGAAAAATACAAGTCTTATAATCTATTCTGTGGCATAGCGAATTGAATGAGGAAAATGAAAATAATGTGAACAAACCTTGGGATTGTGTCTTAGGCTCCATGGGAATTGCGGAGAAACACCATATAGTCTATGATATGTCTCAGTCTCAGGCTTAGGCTTATGCACCCAAGCTTAGCGATTGTGGTGGCTTTACAATTACAACAAGGGGTGGATTTTGGCACCACCTTCGTCTTCTAATTTCTATATTCTAAAGTGGGCCCAATGCCTTGAGGTGTGTAAACTGTAAACCCCCTCGCAATCTCATCCAAATTCCAATCTAACATTTTTTTTTTTTATTTTGTTCCTAAATTCATCAATAAATAAGTGTATATTATATATCTTCTAATAACAATTTTTCCATAATTAATTCAAATTTCACCTTGAAAGCTGGTACCGAATAGTTGTTTTCTCTTTTTCTACATTAATTTTAGGGGTTAGAATTGATTCTGGTTGAAAATAAAAAAAAAAAGTTTTTTATATGTCTAGTTGTAGGAAAATGAAAGAGGATGAAAATTTAAAATTACTTTGTTGCGCTTTTGGTTTTCCAAGAATCTTATCACGTCAATGACATATGTAAGTTATATCATCTATTGTTTCATTAGTTAATGTCACCTCAACAAAAACCTAAAAAATTAAAATTGCACCAATACATACTTAGAGAAAGACTTAGCTCAAAATTACATTACTTTCTATCTTATTTTAAAAGTTTTATTATTCTTTTGTTAAGAGATTAATATATGTTATGTTTTATTCCATTTTAAAAAATAAGTTATTTAAGGTTTTCTCAACAAAAAAAAAAGTATTTAAGGTTAGTTTTTTTCCTCTTCCTATGACTTTTTAAAATATCAACAAATAGTTTTGAATTGTTAACATGAATTTTTGGATTTTCAAAAAATGAAACAAGAAATATGATTTTGCATTAAGTTTTGAAATTTATATTAAATTTTATTATTTTATTTTTATGTAAAAATACGATATCAAAAATTTGTGTCACAAATTGCTTCGTATTTTGTTTAATTACAATTTAACTAATTTTATAAAATAAAAGTTATTTAGGATAAAGTTTGTAAATACTTATTAAACACATTAAATTTTCGACAAATATAGCTTTTGAAATAGAAATTTTAAGTATAAATCACTTTGCTATGAATTAAAATTAATGTTACAAAATTAAAATTAAAATTAAAATAATTCAAAATCAATTTCCAAACTCGAACATCGGTCGGTAATCGGGTTACTGTTGACGAGCGTGTTGTATTGTAAGACCAATGATATGTTTTGACTGCGTGTCTGCAGACTACACACCTTTGGGACGAAATTTCTTTACCAACATTCTTCTTTTTATTTGAAATCGAAAAAATAAACAATCACTCATATCTACGGTATTGTTTTTGTATAATCATATTTTGATGCTTTTAAGTTGTAACTACAATAAAAGGTTGACTTAAAAGAAATCGATCCTTCCTTCAATCCATACATGGCGTCGGAGAGAACTTTATAATCATATTTTAGATGTATTATCTCGTAGGAAATCAATCTATCTATCTATCTGTGGATACTATCTATCCATACAATTACAAACAGCATCATAGAACTGTTTTACCTCAGTCCTGACTACCACTACCACTACAAATTTCTATGCTGCGGCTATGTATTCAATATATACAAAACTATGTATTTAACATGCAAGTACTCCCATATCTATCTTCCAAAAAGCTACTCAGAAATGATAATTTGGCAATGCACAAAGTTTAGATAGAAATGAAGAAACTTTGCAATTGGCATAGGTGGCTGTGGCTATGATTCAAACTCCTCCAGATGCAGAGCCTTTGGAAGATTGTCAAAAATTAGCATCATCTTGTCAAAGCATGACTTGAATTTTCACAATGAAGTTGTCCACCACATCCCATATGCTATGAGCTGCCTCCCAAGTAGCTATTGCTACTGCCAGAACTTCCTAAAACGGAAGGCATATCACGAACAAGAAACCTGACGCTACGTGTGCCAATATCATCCAATATTTCTATACACTCTTGCAAATCAGCATTATTCACCAACATCACCCATTCCTCTTCATCATCTAGATATTTGAGCTGGAATAACCCATTTTGTAGTTTGAATCTTGCCGCAACTTCTTCATATAGACTGAAACAACCTGCAGATGGATCAAACTTGAAACGAATGGTGTCTTCTCTATAGGTAGCTTTGACAATTAGTTTCGACCCACTATCAACAATGGTTGATTTGACTTTGGACTGATCCTGGTTCTCAAAGCTCTGAGAACCTGATGAAATGCTATGCATCATTGAACCAGAGCCATTAGATGAGTCTGTCAAGCTTGAGGAAGTAGGGTGGTTACGTTCAACAACTCCATCATCCCCATCTACACCAATGTCCATCTCATCACCAATATTGCGTTTAAATTTTTCTACACTCAAACCACCCTTGTTCAGAATTCGTTTATCATGTTCTTTTGCAAGAACAGAACCCAAACAAGCTTGTTCAGGACAATCCTGCACCTTGGTGCAAAGGCTTGCCATCTGGCACAACCCATCATCGATTGCCATTGATTTTGAATCTTCACTGAAATCAACTGAAGAAACATCGGTTTTCTTCAATTTTCCCTCCAACCTAATTGAAAAATTCTCACCTTCACTACAAGGTGCCGGTGGTACAGAGAATGCATCTTGTGCAACAGGCACAGGGTCTTTTATAGTACTTTTATGTGGATCAATTTGCTGGATGATTGACCCTCCTGCCACAAATGCCCCCATAGAGGGTTCAAACTTCAACCCTCCTTCCACACCCTGGACAGAGTCAAGCACCGTTTGTATCTTCTTCAATGATCGATTCACTTTATTAATCTTGCGGGATGGCCACCTTGGAATTCCATGTTGTCTGCATATCCTTTTCAGAGTCGTTGGGCAAACTGATCAAAGAAGAAACATTTGTCAAGAATAAACATTTCTCAATTAACAAGAATTTCCTTTCAGAAATATTGAACATCTTTTGTGGACAATGAAATTGCATTCTTTATTTAAGATAGAACAGTTGGAGTAAATATTAAGTAAAATTGTTGCGAACAAGGATGTTATTGAATTGCACTTTTTTTTAAAGCCAGGATACTGCAAGTACCACTTTGTAAACACCTCTCTTGTTTCATTCAATATAACACTAAAAATTGAGTGCTGCTTAAAATTCAAAGACACAACATGCAATCAGAACCATTTAAACAATTCCATCATAAAATACTTGGTGAAATGCATTCATTGTTTTCCATACTAAGTAGTAACTAGAGAAGAAAAATGAAATTCATAATAGCTTTCAGAAGGTATACAGCTCAAATGATGGTTAAGATTAACCAATATAACCAAAACAAGTGCAAATCTGATAAAAACTAACAACAGACATCTTAATCCAAACTCCAAAGTAAATAGGCCAGGCCAATGAATACACAGAAATTAGCATAAATAATGTTGGAGTCTAACCACCAATGTTTTTTGCAGCGTCCTTCAGACTACCAGAAAAGTATTGTTGGAGGACACTCAAGCTAACATTCTTCTCTGATGTACTTCTATTTTTCTGGACCTGTCTTTTTGATCCATTTCTTTCCTACACAACAAGGAGATGTGTCTCTGGAAATATTAAAAACTGTTACACCACCAATAACTTACAAAGTTGATGCATAAACTATGCCAACTTTTTGCCCAATTAGCAGACACCTATATAACATAAATGAATCAAGTGTAATGGACATTCAGTATTTTTCTTCGCCTGTTCTACTCCATGACTCACAATCACTTGTAGCAATAGTTTCCTCAGATAGAGCAGCAATTTGACATTTGATTCCACCATTATCACTATAATAATAAATTATTAACAGCAAATCTTTGTAGACATACATAATCATCAATTCCAGCAGAAAAATATTGGAGTAACATCCCTTGGCATTTTCTTTCAAACAAAAAGAAGAAATAACCATTGCAGCACTACATTCATTGGCGATGACAAAAAAAGAAGATAAGGAACTCTCATAAATCATAATCCAATGCTCAACAATGCAGTTCCTTCTTAAGAATATCAATTCTTATTGTGTGGTTGCTGATTAGGAAAGTCCTCTTGGTTAAGAATTACCAGAAATATATGAATATTAAGAACTTTAAAATGCTTATTATATACATTAGCTAACCATTCATTTCAGGAGGAAAATTATTCACAAACTTAGACATTAACAAGAACATGCTATTACAAAGTTTGCAAGATAATAAAATTCATTTATTAGGGTCAAAGAATAGCATGTGTACCTGGTTAGGAGAAGGCTCAATTTCATTGTCCCTTAGGTTAGTTGCCTTCTGGACAGAATCGCAGTCACCATTTACTAATGGTATTTCAGAGTTTCTACTTGACAAAGGGAAAAAACTGGGGGCATTTCTCTTTCCAAGCCCCATTGGTAAGCTTTTCATTCCTGATAATTCGGTTTCTGAAACTGTCCTCAAACTACTACAAATTCTCTGCATGGTACCTGAGAGGTTGCCTAATAAAAGTTGCTGCTCTGAACTACCTCTCATATTGACAGGCAGAAAGAATTCCAATACGTAATCATCATCATTAGTATAAGTACTCCTTAGCCTAATTGCAACTGCAGCATTCAAATTATACTTGCGTGCATGATGGACAAGTGGGTATTCACTAATATCATATGTCTTCACATCAGGATAGAAGAAAGGATGATTTGATTGAAGAGCTTTCCCAGCTATACCTTTCCCTTCCTCAAGACGATGTTCCATGCATGCACGGACAAATCCTCCCATTGCTCTATCAGTTATATAGCAAGCAGATTCTTCAAGGCACAGTATGTTTTTACCTCTAGAAGTTGAATGACTGCCTTTAATTCGTATGCTTGAAGCTTCACCTCTTGAACACTCAGTGAAACAACAGGGAATCCATGTCAGTGCCAGCGGCAACCTATGTGCATGACAGACAGATCGTAACACATCAACTATCTCAGTCAAAGTAGCTTTTTTGTTGTTTGAAAGACACTGCAGAAGAAAAAATAATATTGTAAGAAATGCAAAATCCAGATAAAACCACATCTCAACCAGGCCACCAAATTAATATTTGAAGATAGTTTAGCTCTATTTGCTTTTTTCTTGCCTGTCTATTGAGGTGGGCCAGGTGGGGAAATATCAATAGGCAAAATAAATAAAATTTATGCAAATACCTGGGGAAGACATCGGAGAGGCTTGGCAGTCCTTAAATTTACAAGCTGCAGAAAACCATGATAAATACATTTATCATTACTACCTTCAACTGTAATATAATGTGCAAATTCATACAACATTAAAAGAAAGGTTACATTTTGAAAGAAATTGAAGAGTTCGTGCATAGGAAAAAGGTTACTTTTCTAAGTAAAAGTAAGTAATTGAAGAGTGCATTCATAACTGAATTGACTGAGATGCATGATTCTCTTTGAAAGATCTTTGCAAAAGTTGAAGAGGTTTCTCAGTCAAAAGAACACAAGACGCACATTGAAATAACTCAAATACTCAAGTATGTGGTCTAATTAATATAGGATGCATTTCACTTTACAGGACAATATAGATTAGAAGTCTAGAATAATATAATATCAATGATTTTTATTTTGTTTTTTTCTCAATTTTATTTTATCGGTTAAAGTGGTTTGGGCTTATGCAAAGAAAACCATCAGAAGCACATTGGAATAAATTGTTAAGATGGATCTCATGGTGAATAATATCCTTGAGAATTTGGTCTTTAACTGAGCTCAATGGCGTCTCAAGCTGGTAGGATAAGGCTTTTTTTGTTTTTGGCAAAAATCCCTAATGTGAACATAGAAAATATGATTACACAATATATATCCAAAAAATTCCTCTGCCTGCCTAAGTGCTCCTTGACCATGGAGTGAGATTGTCAAATATACCACCAAGTATTGGCCAATGAACACATAAGATACTTTATCGGCCAAAGTAGAAAATTCTTCATGATAATTTTTTATGAAGACATCCAAGTCCCAGATGTTGATGTGAGAATACTAAGTCACAGATAATGTCTGACATATTTATCAAACAACTTTCCAAATATATTAGTTTGTTTTGTGCCATGTTATCGGATAAATGTTTGCCTAAATTCCTTCAACCCTTCTTAAACCAAGGCAACCTACTTCCATATATATTTATAAAAAAAGAGCAATAAATTGAGTGCAAGGCAACTTCTGAACTTTATAGTGAAAGCCACCAGGTCAACTACCATCAGACTCAACATGAGATGTAGTAAGACAGGCAAAAAGTGCAGAAAGGTAAGTAACACTGGAAAAAGAAAAACATACCTGCAGTGCATGATAAACCATTTCCAATTCTCTGTCAAAATCTGGCTTTTCATTTGTGGTGACAAGTTCCAGTACAGCACAGCATGGCAGTTCAGAATGCAGATCAAATATGGGAAATGCAATTGATCCACGAACCTTGTGATTAATTGCATGCTCGAACCTTAAGTACTCGCTCATATTGTAATAACCAACATTTGAAGTCCACTCAGGGACTTTGGAGGTAAACACACGACCAGGAAGTCCTAGGAAACAACCAGATTTTCCTTCTGCAGAAAATGTAAATGTCCTGGACACTTCACGATACCCTGCAAGCACTTGATTTAGCAAATAAGGTTGCTCACTCGTGCTTAAGATGAATTGGTCACCATGCTTTATGGGTACCCAAACTTGTGCCAATATTTCCCCACCAGCTGATTCCTTAAAGAAGGACAAAGCCCTCAGCATTCTCTCATCAAGTGACAGGTTAGGTGGCCTAGACATCATATAATTGCCTGTATCAGAGTTATTAAGATGTTGAGAAGAGACATTAATTTTTAGCTTAGAATTCAAGTTGTTTGATTCGTTTGTGTCGTTTAAGAAACCAAGTTGGGTGTCCATTTGCTGACACACAACTTTCTCCCCATAAAGGGAAGAGTTTTCCGTATCATTGTTATTTCTGCCAACTCCTGACATACAGCATTGCCCACTGTTCAGTTGGACTGGATTGAAACCATCAGGCAACGGATATGATAATGGGGCAAATGATGGAAGCTCATTAGCCAAAATCTGATCCGTTATGGATGGGCTGTTGCACAACCCAGCATAAGTATCAAAGTTCATGAGCTCAGAAAAGCTATTGGGCATATCCTCTGATATTGAATTGCTCATTCTGCCATCTAATGATGCTGATCCCTCCAACTGAGCTCCAGAAGATTGCCAATCCCCAATTACTCTATCCTTTGGGGAAAAAGGGTATTCCATACTTAAGTTGGAGATTGAAATTGATTGAAATTTAGCCAATGTTAGAGTTCCTCTGTGTAAAGATTTGCACAGTCATTGCTTCCATAATCACCGCCATTGTTGAAGTCTGGAAGTTTTTGTGCTCAAATTCGCCACCTTTATCATCAAGCAAATTAACATCAGCAAAAAGCCTAAAAAAAAATTCCAAAATCAATAATTAGCAAACCTACAGTATCACAATAGCAAATTCTTGAAAATTGTTGATATTTAAGCACTGCACAAGCACATGCTCAAGCCAGATATTCAATCACAACTCAGCTAAAAAATATATTTTTTAAAAGAAGAAAAATAATAAATTCAACTCCTCAGGCAAAAAAAAATGCTGCATAAGTAAAGCATTGCTCACTTTAAACTTGCTCTTGCCTACATGGGGAAGTTTTCCAGAAAAACAAAATAGAAATCTAATATCATTATGCATATTTAGTATTTACTAATTACACCGAGCACTGCCGCTTTGTTGATTTAAAGTCCTTTACAATCTAGATACATGTTAAATATTAATCTAACACGCATCTTATGCATCTTTCTATATCATTTTCAACCGTCTTCACCACTAGAAAAATTCCACCACCACACTTCAAATCTTGTCTTTGAAACTAGAGAGGATCCAAATCCATGAATAACAACCTAACGGTTGCCGTTCGCATAACTCAAAGATATGCATCCAAATCCTCAAAAAAAGGAACAACTGAACTAGATATAGAGGAGAAAAGACATTTCAAAGATGTACCTTAAAAACAACAAACCTTTAAGAAAAAAAAAAAAACTAAAAAGGAAATTAGGGTTCCCAAAACCTGAATGTTGGGGACCAGAGCTTGAAAGGAAGCACAGGGAAACAAGGGACAGAGAATTTGTGAAGCTCATCCACGATTGGCAATAGTGAGAAATGGAGAAATGTTAAAAATAAAATAAAAGATAGACAACAAAATTGAGAAAGAAATTGGGGATTGGTTATACATGAACATGAACCCTAGAATGAAACAAAACAGGGGCAGCTCAGCAATGAAGTGAACAACGCCGTGAGAGTTTAAAAATCGAAATAATTAATTAAAAAAAACACGGAACTGTTGTGTTGGTAATGGTTAAAAGAAAAAGAGAAGAAAGAGACGGTATTCGTTGTAAACTGAATTGGTTGGACGGAAGTAACAGAGAAGAGAAGAGAAGAGAAGAGGTTGCTAAAAATGGAAAGATGGCTATCATAGCCGTTTTCACCCTTGTACGGCGTTCTTAACTATGCCAAACTCATCACTCTCGTTTGGATCGGAATTTTTTATTCCTATAAAATATAAATAATAAACAATTTAAATATCTTGATTCCAATTGACTTTGCTTCAGGAATCTCGCTGCTTTGCTTTTCCTTGCTACACTTTCGAGGTTAAATATTACAATTCCAACTCATTCAACGTTTTGTGATTTGGATGCCATTGGTTATTTCGTTTTTTTTATTTTACATCAATTAAAAAGTACAAATATTTTTATTACGATGATAAAATCGGAGTACTGCTTATAATATTTTTTGCCACTCATTTTATCTTTAAGGAATTATACTCCCTTCAAAGTTCAAACTGAAATATAAGAAAAAAAATAATAACGTACGTTCATTATGAAAATTAATTAATATCATTTAATTTTAATATTCTTAATAAATAAAATAATTTATTTTTAAAGTACTTTTTATATTTAATTACATAAGACAAGAAAACGAGAGATGATTAAAATAAATCTCTAATTAAATTAAAGATATTTTAAAGAATATATAGTAGTAAATAATAGAGAATTAGTTGAAATTTACTTATATTTTTAGTTCATTCACATAGTTTTTTTTTGCTAAATTACAATTTTAATTTTTCCATAATTCTTAATTTGTAATTTTAGTTTTTTATTTTTAAATTTATAATTTTGATCATACATAAGTGTGAATGATCTATTTAGTGAAAGAATTTGTATTTAATTCTCATTGTATGTAAAATTTTCTTAAACATGTAACAATTTGAACCACAAACGAAATTAGTCTTTAAATTAGAAGACAATAACCACGGGCAAAAAAAATCTCATTTAATTCCTTCATTTTTAAAATGATGTAATTTTAGTTTCTTCACATTTTAACTGCTAGTCAGTGACGATGTGGCGATAATAAAATCCAAGTCCTTATATTTCAATTGGATTATAGTAATTATTTCATACTTGAATTTAATTAACTTAATCTATGTATCAAACTAATTGGCTCAACTAAATGACCTTCGTCTATTTCAACACTTTCGTTAGGTATAACAGTGGGATCCGAACAATCCCGATTTTAACGGGAAAAAATCGAGTTTATCGAGTTCGGGTTTTTCCCTATAGCCAAAAGCAGGGGCAGGGCGTGTATGAGATTACTGATACTCGCCCCGCACCTACTCCTTAATAAATAATATTTTAAAAAAGAAAAATATATTTTATTTTGTAATTGTTTTAATTGAATTGATTGGTTTTATTTTGTAATTTTTAAATTATGATCTTATATTTTGAATGTGTGTTTGTTATTATTTTTTGTTACGTAATTAGTCTTTTCGTCCAGTTTTTTCAATAAAAAATATATATTATTTTTTATTTTATATTTTATTTTAATCAAATAGAGGGAGCAGGGCGAGATGGGAAAATTCCGACCCCAACAGGGACGACGATGGATATGGATTTTAAAATCCAACAGGGATTGGAGGCGGGGTCGGGAATGAATTTTAAAGTCGACGGCAAAAATGGGGAGTGCAATACCCGTCCTCACACCGCCATGTTACCATACCTAACTTCCGCTAATTTATATGTTTGACATAATCAGATTTGTACATACAATAACTCATACTTAAATTGATTTTTTATTTTATTAGTGCATAATAATGACACACAAAGTTGGGACATAAAACCTTGGGTTAAAATTCCTAAACTCACATCACAAGATACTGAGGAGAAGGAAAAAAAGATTTGTTTTTAATTTATCTACATACATTGAATAGTGAGTAAAAAGAAATAGATGATATGTGTTAGATTACTTTTATGGCTATGCAGAAAAGATAAAAAAATTAGAAATGCACTCGTACGGAGGTAAAATAATAAGGGAATGCTTGTTTTACAAAATCTTTTTCCGTTTTCATGATTATTATTCTCAACTCCCAAGAATGTAATATGGAAATATCATTTTTAGATATTTTTAAAAATATATGTTTAATTACATTTTAATATTTTTGAAAAATTTAACTTTTTAAATAATTTAAATAAAAAACAAATAAAAAGAGAAAGTTTCATGTGTACTAGACAATAAATTTTTATATTTCCTATATAAATATCATTTTCTTACCCCTCCTTTTGTATAGAAATGTTAAAAAATATTATAAAAAAGAAAATTATAACAATCACATGAATCAAATAGTACCCATGATATTATTACAAAGCTTGTAACAAAATGTTATATTCACGTCTTTATATTCATGAGAATATGATAAAATTTCGAAAAACAAACATTATCTTGAAAATAACAAATTTATTTTCCTTAAAACAAATCTTTTTTTTTTCTTTCTGAAATTGAACGTGTATTTTTGGTCCAGAATTACTCAAGTCAAATGAGTTTTTTTCACTCAATTTCCATTTTTTTTCTATTTCTTATTGAAGTGCATCTTCTATAAGGACTTACCAAGATTATAATAGATTTTTTTTTACAATCTTTTCAAGTGAGTTGGGTTAAGAAGATTTACCAAGATTATAATAGATTTTATTATTCGAGTACTTACAGAAATAATTATATATTAACTACTAATAAAATTCTTACATTAATAGTGAAATTAAACTCATATCCTTATAAGATATGCATTTGTTTCTTATTATGAACAAACTTTTATAATGACTTTATTTATTTTTTCATTTTTTTTAAATAAGATATCATAAACTAATCCTTTTGAGCCATAAAAATTGTTGAAGTAAAATTATATCTTTCTCAATAAAATATTCTCTACATTGATCGTAACCAACTGATATTCGGTAATAACTTTACCCTTGTATGAAATCCTAGTATTTTAATAATTTTGTTAAAATATATCTCTATAGTAAAGTAAAAAAAGAAAAACAGTGAAATCCTGATAATTAATTATGTCAACATAAAATCCACAAAATACGTTCTCACTTCTCCTCACTTTATTTTTATTTGAACAAACTTGGCTCAAGTATCGCAACGCGTAATTCTTTGACATAGAGAACCGTTGAATCATGGCAATGGGTTGACAATTATGAGATTAGGTTCCCTTTTATTTTGGGATTTCATATCTTATTTTCTTCTGATATTATTTACTACGATATGAATTTCTGCGGCTGCCAGCCCAAACAAAGTTGTCAAAACTCAAAAAGAGTGGAAAATGTATCTTTTAGGTTCTTTCGGTAGAATATAAATAAATAAAAAGAAATTAAATTAAGTAAAAAAATTTGAATTAAGGTAAAGTATGAAAACATAAGTTCCATATTAATTTACTGTTTATTTTTCTTCTTTCTATTTTCATCTTATTTTTCTTCAAGCGAATATGACCTTAATTTTCTGAGTATATTTTTGTCGAGTCAAGTGTACAAACATTTATTGAGATTTTTTGAAACTACACATACCTCCTATTCATTTTGATACATAAATTTTACCCCCTGTTGTTTAAAATTAATAAAAATAAAAATCATTTGTGCATTTGGGATATATTCCTTTTATTCCTTTTCATTTAATATTGTCTATCGCCTCTATTATTCGATAAAGTTTCATGGGTCTAAAGAAAAAGGGAATCACAATGCGAGATTGAAGGAAATGTCAAGGCAGGGATGAGGTGAAGCTTGTCAAGGTGGACAGGGCGAGTATGGGAACGGAGGTGGTGGAGCGACGGGGTCGGGGTGTTGGGGAGATAATCGCACCACCATACATAATTTCTAACTTTTTACTCTTTTGACTAAAGGTTGAGACTTTTTTCCATCCAATGAAAATTTATTGCAGAAAAAACAAAGCTCTGGCTCATTGGAAAGTAACAATGGTTGTGTCTTTATGTTTTGTGTGAGTTGTAAGTTGTATCTTGTTCTTTGCTTAATTTATTGTTGTAGTTTGAAAAATATCATAAAAGGTGACATATTGTTTGGGAGAGTTTTGACTAGTGTTTTATATACAATTTCGTGATATGGAGTTATGGACTTTTAAAGTGACTAATAAGATATGAAATTTTTTTCAATTTTTTTCTTCATGCATGCTATTAAATTATTTTGAATTCAAAAATGCTCATTCGAAGATTCCTATTTTAATGAGTCATTTTTTTTTATTTTATCTAATTATGAAAATCATGGGATTTTCATTTTTTTATTTTCAATCATTTGACTGTTTAAATAATTGAATAATTAGTATCGAACTATCGATTATCATTGTTTATTTTAATTACCATTTTTTATTATTAATAATTACTCAAACATTCATATGATTCCCTCCATTCCTTTAAACACGAGTTTTTCTAATTCAATTTTTGATACTGAGAATGATCTCTTCTCATTCTTAGTTTTTTTTCTCTGATTATGGGTTTGAGTTTGCCTTAATGATTTTTTTTTGAACTATTGCTTTCACTAGAAAAAAGAGCTTAATAGTTAATACAATGTTGTTTATTATTAAGCCATCATTGCTATAAGAAAGCTTGCTCCATCACAATTATTATCTGAAAAATTAGAAGAAAGCACAAATTTCACTTGGCATATTCATTGTCATGTGTCAGAGCATTTTCACTAGGCATAACATTTTTTTTTCTGATAATAATTGTGATGGAATAAACTTTATTTGGATAAAAAAGATTTCAGATTTAGGGTTTAGAAATAATCTTATACACGTTTTCCATTTAGACAATTATTTATTTGTAAAACATATAAATAAAATTAAGGTTTAATTATTCATTTATTTCTTATAGTTATATAGTCTTTACATTTTAATATTTGTACTTAAAAATCATTAATTTTAGTCTTTATACACATATTTTTAATTAAATTTATTTGTTGCATTAAAAAATACACAAACTAAAATGGATTAAATAATGTATGTGTAGGGACTAAAACTAATTAAAAGTATATTGTCAAAATCAAAATGAATGATTTCTACATTTAGAGACTAAAACATAATATATATATATATATATATATATATATATAAATAAATAACAAATGAGTAATTAAACCAAAAGTTGAATCAGGCTGATTCTTAATAATTCTTAAGAAAAATAAGTACTTATAACATTTATTGAAAATATAAGATTGTTTGGATGGTTAAAAAAAGAAATAAAAAAGAGTTACAAGTTCAATCTTTGTTGTTAATAAAAACTAATAATTATTAAGCAAAATTAATAATTAACATTTGTCCCAAAAAAAATAACATTGTTATGAGGCTAATTCCAATAAGTTGAAAAGTGACAACCTACCAACAAAATAGTTATTTAACTCCAAATTTTGCAAGGTGATCTACATGGCAATGGTTATTAACCTAAAAAAATTATATTGTTATTTAATAAAAATTTAAGGTATATATATATATATATATATATATATATATGACAATTTGAGATTGAGTAATATTTTTTTTTTTTTAAATGGAAGGCCCAACTAGAGTGATGAAGCAGTTGCGACTTACGAGCATTATGGCATATTCTTGAACTGTTAGACAAAGAAATGTTTGCCCACCTGTCAAAAATTGGTGCTGAAAGCCTTCATTTTGCATTTCGTATGTTGCTAGTTCTCTTTCGAAGAGAGTTGTCTTTTAATGAGGCTCTTTCATTGTGGGAGGTTTGTGCTTCAGCCCTCCCTCCCTCCTCACCCAGAAACCCATTAATCTTTTCAGTAGTTAATCCTGTTCGGAACTACTTTCTTTTGTATCTGCTTCTGCTTGGTTGCTACTGCATCAAAATCAAGCAAATCTAGTTTTGCTGTTGATTTTTGAGGTAGAGTTGGATAAGTTAATTGGAAGGTGAAGAATCAGCTTACATACCTTGTGATTGCTAGTTTGATTGGGGTTTTGGAAAACATTTATATGAATTTTATAACGAGTTAGTTTTTCATATATATATATATATTGAGTAAATTTTTCTCAATTTACTGTCGGATTGAAAGTTCTTGTCATATAGTTCATATTTATAAAATCTTATGTTTTACTAACATTGTTTAATATTCTATTCATGTACATCAAAATTGATGTTTATATACTTTTAAAACATATAAAAATAAGAACTCTTTGACTACATAGCTATTCAATTGTTGAGAAAATTAGACAAAACCAATTAAGATTATTATCAAAATTCAACTATTGGATTGATAAAAAAACACATTTTTATATAATTATTGATAGTGTAATAATTGGTGTAACTTTTAAAACAGTCTAATTTTACACCCCCCCCTCCCCAGTATATAGGGAGAGTATTGATTAAGAATTCTTATTATTGTGAAAAATGAAAACTATAAATTTGGATCATTAGATCATATTTGAATGGTCAAAATTAAAATGGTGCCATTTTTTTGTGAACCCTTTTGATACATCATTGTTTTAGTTTGTCAATTCATGATCACAATATTCTTGTCTAGTGCAGATGATGTGGGCAGCTGACTTTGATGAATCCATGGCTTATGATTTAGAAGAGAAATGTCTGGAAGCATTGGAGTTACATATTCCTAGAGACTCAAGCAATGATATGAGAGAAGAAATTGCAGATAGTTATGGTGGTAGTGCGAAGAATGGTTCACTGTCAAATCATAATGAAAATGATAACACAAAAGCCAGCCCACAGTCAAATCATGAAAGAGCTGATCACTCAGTATATGACAACAAATTGAAGTCGCTCTCATCCCATACCTTTTGTGGCTTGGCAAGGAATATCTGGCCCAGAAGTCATCAAGTTCAAATGAGCAGTATTTCCTTAAAAAGGAAAGGAAATAATGAGTTGGCCATATTTTGTGTTGCAGCAATTCTTGTTTTAAACCGCCAGAAGATCATTCGAGAAACTCATTCCTTTGATGATATGATAAAGGCAGGTGCATTGATCTTTTTTTATTTTTACTCAGCATTTAATTGCTGCTATGAAAGTCATAATTAGTATACTACATTATTTTATATTTTTTATAATGTTTGATGTTGGGTTCTTTGTTTGAATTATGTTTTGATTTGAAAATGTGAAGTTGATATTGCATAAACTTCTTTTTTCGGGAAACTTGCATAATGTTTTCAAACTAACTTGTGCTATAATTGCATATCGTTGTTATTATTTAATGAGGTCTGATGTACTTTGTATTGAAAGTTGAAAGGAGCCTGTGCCTATTTGTTAACTTTCTTTTTTTGCATCAACTTATACCTGAATCATTACTTGAAACCAATTCCTTTACATCCTTAATGAGATCTGTTTTGAACTTAGTTTTTCATTCCTCAAAATCAATTTCTTTACATTCTTAATGAGATCTGTTTTCAACTTTGTTTTTCCTTCCTCAGGTAGTTCATTCAATTCATATATACCAAAGTGAGAGATTATTGTTGCATTTTTTAATTGTATATATCAAATTTACATTTCATAGATGTTCAATGACAAGATGTTAAAGATCAATGTAAAAAGCAGCATAACAACGGCAATCAAACTCCGAAAGAAATATTTTGACAAGGTAAATCCTAAACCAGTTATTTTCCTTTGTGTGTGCTACTCATAAAAAAGTCATTAACTTCTTTTGCAAAATTTATGCCATTTTTTAGTTTGGTGAAGGCTTAATCCTTGTTTTAATTTGTTGGAGATCCCATATTTACTAGGGATATGACCAAAATAGTTATTTAAGTAAAGGACAACACTCACCTCATGAGTTTGGGGTTGAGTTAGGCTCAAGTTCAAATTCTAAGATGGTATCAGAGTCTATCCTAGCAGTTGTTGGGTCTATCAGGATTCAGGGTGGACCTCCTATTATTGGACCACATGTAAATGTTCAATTTTGCAAACTTCACACTCGATGTGAAGTGTGTGTGTTGGAGATTCTATATTGATTAATGATATGACCAAAATAATACATAAGTGGTAGGCGACCCTCACTTAATTTCAGGAATATTTAAAAGAATGTTTTTATTCTGATGTTTCTATATTCATGCAAGGAATACTTAAAAATGTATTTTTTTCCTTTTGTATTTCTAACATTTTGTTTTTTTAAATTGAAATCTCATCTCTTGATAGGTAATCAAGAAAATGAACTATGTTGCAGAGAAAGGGGACTAAGGTAACTTCATTGCCATTATACTTGAGACAAGAACTGAATGGCACTGAGTATCACTAGTATAGCTCTGCATTTCC
The DNA here is from genome assembly GCA_007407185.1 of Glycine tomentella. Classification (NCBI taxonomy): domain Eukaryota; kingdom Viridiplantae; phylum Streptophyta; class Magnoliopsida; order Fabales; family Fabaceae; genus Glycine; species Glycine tomentella. The sequence continues at coordinate 763,409 of PYAF01000917.1, forward strand.
AAATTGAAGTTTGGTGTTAAAACCTTAGTCATTACTTATCCACTTTGGATGGGAGACTTTGCAGCTTAAAGTGGTTTTGCCTTCAGAGGTTCATCCAGCTGCTGTATGTCCATTGTCTTCATTACTCTTTTTTATGAGGTGATATCAGTTTGTTCTGCGTTGCGTTTTATTAGTTTGCTTGACTTTTGATGGTGTCTATATAGATTCCTAGATGGTCTTTACCGGGCATTTCTGTAGTGTGTTGAACTTAAAAAATTCGGTTCCCTTCCTGTTCTTGGAAATTTGATGCAAGGATTATTAATGACCAAAAAGAGAGTGTGTTTTCTTGGGTAGCAATGAAAGCTTTGGGTATAACTATAAGGAACAAACAAAGAAGTTGATTGGCACATTTGTTAGAAGGCAAGAAATATGTGCAGAATCAAATATAGGAGCAATGCCCTATTCTATATTTGTTGTGAGTGTATGACTATGTTGGTATGTGGTTGCTTCTATTTCTTTAAAACTCATCCCTGAGAAACTAAACTAAAAAATGCAGAGGGTGCTGTTGTTGCTTTTGTAGTTTCTGCCAGATGAAGAAAATTGTGCTTGTGCAAAACTACATCCCTTTTTGAGGGATTCTGGGACCTAATTTATTTATTCCATACCTCTTAAGGGATTGGTGAGGGTGAACCCTGGCACAACGGTAAAGTTGTGTCTTGATGACTTGTTGGTTATGAGTTCGAATCTGGAAACAACCTCTTTAAATATACAAGGGTAAGACTGCGTACAATATCCGTAGTTCTTTTTTTAACCTTTTAAGGGATTGGTCTATTTTTTCACACACTTGTGTGCTTTAGTTTGTAAATAAAATCTCACTTTGTAATTGATTAGCATCATACGATATATTGTTTGACCATTCACGGGCTTCGGTTCATTAGCAATGGTTGTGATATATCAGGAATGATTTCATATAATTGATTACTGGAATCTGCTCTAGAAATTTGATTTTAGATTATTCTAATTGATTATAAAATTGATCAAACGGAATTCCATCTAACATCTTTTTTAATTTTCTTGTTTAGCTTTTCTTGTTTAAGTTAGGAGTATGTTCTGTCAGGAATGTATTTGATTTCCTGAAGATCATTTTAAAGATTGTTTCTCTTTTAGTATTTGATTTTTTTTCCTTCCATTTCTCATATTGTATTGATATATTCTCTAATCTCTATCCTTTCCTCCTCTTGAAGCCAGTGAAAAGATTGACAAGGGGATTTTTCATCACTCTGGTTGCTCCCTGGTTGGATCAATTTGCAGTCTTGGATAGCTGGCGCAGGTTATGCAAACAATTCTTTCTTTGAACTTTTGGTTCAGCTCATTTCTAGAGAAAATCGTACAAAAATTTATTTCTAACCAGAGGATTTGGAGTTCGGTATAAGCACACGCATACAAGTAGAAATAGAGGGTGAATATGTCACGGGGGATTGTTGTAAGATATGGAAACATGTAGTCAATTTATGTTTTATACATACATACTACAAGAAGAAGATTTTTTAGTGACTTGAATTGCTGAAACTCAGAAATTACAAAGGACAAAGAGGGTATTATTCATGTATTATTCTTTACCTTAAGAACACAAAACAAATCTGTTTAAACTGGGCATATCGGAGTCCACTCAAAACATCTCCTAATTTGGGTTGCCCTTATTTGTGTATCGGCAATATCGGCGTATCTCTCCTTGGTTGCCTTTTAAAACCCTGTAATTCCCCATCTTGTACATTGATGTAGCAAAAGATTTCCGAAAATCTTCAAATCCAACAGCGAACTCCTCGGAGATCTCTTTAGTGTCATCACTATTTAGTAATTGTTGATCAACTCCCAGGACAGCTTCGTGGGATAGGACCCTTCTGTAGTATGATTCTGTGAAGTTGTAACTTGATCCTGATTCTGGGTTTAGGTATACCAGAGGGTCTGCTTGTCCCTTCTTTCTTGGCGGGCAAAGTTTTCTCAACGACTCTAGTAAAGTAGCACTCATGCTTGGGTCGGGTTTTCCGGAACCATTGTAGTTGTAGAGCCGATCAACAATAAAGCTACAATGTGTTGTGCCCATTGTGTGTGCTCCTGTGTTGATATGAAGCAAACACGTTCATTTCAACCAAAAAATTTAGAAACGTTATTATTATTATTATTATTTTTTGCTTACATGGGTGCCTTAAAGGCAACTCGAATCATTATCTATTTATCTATAATAGTAAAAGAGATTTGAACGAATATTTTTAACATGCTTAGCTTTAATAATAAAAAAATATAATATCTCAAGAACACAATTTACAATGAATTATTTATAATATTTTTATATATTTAAATAAACTCGTAAACGTACCAGTATTACATCTATTTAGTATGTAATTTGTAGTGGATTGTAAGTTTGAGTTACCTAAAAGTGTGGTCATGTCTAGTTCATTCAAGTTCCTGGATTTGAAATATTCTAGGACTTTCTGCAGCGAGACGGAAGGTGATGGCAGGTCTACTGATGCAGCATCTGATTTCATGCCATCCTTTCTACCTGTTAAAACTGGGTAACCTGGTCCCCCTGCCTGTTCACATATATGAATCCTCAAATGAGTTTGGTATATATGAAGGAGTTGAAAGTAGTAGATAGAATAGAAGTGTACCAGTTTAACAGCATCCCTGGTGGCCAGCTGGAGTATATCAGCACAAGACACAATTCCAGGGCATCGTGATTCTAGAACAGCTTTTATCTTGTCAATGGCCGCAAATCCTCCAAGCCCCCGGTTTTGTGCTGCTTTTTTCTCTGGATTTGCTCCTTCGTCAAGCAGAATTGATGCATCACATCCCTAGCCCACAAAACATTAATTATATATATTGTGCTGAAAGCTAATTAAGTCAAAAAACACCTACTTAAACTAACTAGAAAGTATATATAGTACATACAGTGACAAAACAGTCAGCATAAACCATGCGGAGAAGCTTTGCCGTAATGCTTCTGTCATTCTTCCAAAACAGGTCCACTTGGTGCCGGACATACTCCTCTGCGTCGCGACATGTATTCGTCACCTTATAATAATGCCACCTCAAATTTGGTGTTTTCACCTCTGCATCTGCCAATCCATAACACATGCTCACCACTACAAGCGCTACCAGTGGAATACCCACCCACATAACTCTCCCCATTTTGGTGTTTTTGTTTTTGTTGCACTGCCTAGAAGGTATTCCCTCTCGCCCCTTTTATAGCACACACTGTCCTCGATCGTGGCACAACCGACCATAACATCACAGTGGAATATAAAATATTATAGAACAATGAAATCTAATCCAAGCATTACGGCACCGTGTGACGGAAGAGTATGGCATGGAGCTGTACGTTCACATGCATTCAACATCCTTCTAAAGCCATTTATTGCTGCTTCTGTGACGTGGGTAGCAAGGAACGTGCTTTGCATGTGACCACGACTTCGATTTGGGGTCTAAATCTAATCTATTACTCTAACCACGAAAAAGGTTCTTTTGTTGATCCAATATGTCCAACAAACCGATACATCTATTATGAGTTTTTCTATGTAATTAACAGTGAGTATTATGAACACTATGCGCATGGTACTCCATAACCGCTTCTAACCTATCTGTCATTCTCTGATTATTGATTAATCTATATGGTACGGCATGTGCCATCTTTTATTCTTTAAACACACTTTGCGATGCTTACCTTAACGCAACTTAATGTTAAAGCTTTTGACTGTTTAATACGAAAAAATGCTTCCAGTTGGATCGCAGGCAGTAGTAGCACTCTTAAGTGGCTTGTAGAGTGCAACATGACGCTGAAAAAAAAAAAAACGTTAACTTGAGAATTAGACCCCGTATAAGCAAAGTTGGAGCTGATTTCTTTCGCCAAAATTGTTAAGATTTTTCACGTTATTAGGGGATCTAGAAATTATAAAACAAGCTTAAATTGTATTTTAACAAGCGAAAGCAAAGCTTTGTTAAAGAGGCTTTTAATTTTTATATATGTCCAGTAAATAGTATTTCCATCGCATAATTAATCGTTTAGCTTGAGCATGGAATATATGGTTTCCTTTTTCTTGTGATTGTGCTCTAAACACCGTGTTTTGACGATGATGAGTAATGAGTAATATTAAAGCGTGGTCACAGCTTGAAGTTGGCAATACAAGAGTCCAAAGAAAAACTGCTCAAAACAAACATGTTGTCTTTGAGTTGAAGAAAGAAGTCCGCTTAATTAAGTGAATATGAAGTTAATTAGTTCGTAATAAAGGTTTATTTTTTCGTTGTCAAGGTGTAACTAAATAATTATATATTAATCATTCATCTTCACATCTCTCTTCTTCCTTTCATTCATTCATTCTTTTTTATATATGTTTTCATCTCCTGTTTACTAAATTCAAAATAAGATTTTGAGGATGAAATAATATAAAAAAAAACGGGCATGGTAATAGTTGATCTAAACTTTTCAGAGGTGAGGATATTTTTTCATGTAATCAAATGTATTAATAGGCATCAGAAAATCTCATTGGTGGGCAAAACCCTTGCCATTGCATTATATGTTTTTTAAAGAATTATTTTTTGTTTATATAAAAATCAAATAAATTATTAAAAATGAAAAATAAGAAAAAACTTCAGATTATGTATATTTTTTTAAAAATATATTCATAAAAAAGAAAATCAATTGAAAAAAGAAAGCTCAAGTTGGGGCCCATGAAGTTTACAAGTACATCCAATTGGATTTTTTTTGGGTTACACGGGTTTTTTTATGGGCCAACCGGTTCTTTTTTGTTTGGAAATGGTTGAGGTTTGGTCAGAAGAATAGGTGTATCTAGCTGTAATCACCACTGCTAATAGTGATCGACACCAGCAAGTCCAGCATTAACATTATGCGCGTGCATTAATTGAGAACGCATTGTTGTATATAGTTTTAGTTTTCAAATTTAATTTACAAAAATTTAGATTGTCATCCCATATTATTGTGTATGCAAAGTTTATTCACTTTTGTAATAACTAATTTAAAAATAATACTACATTACTCTCTAATATATTGTTACTTTAATAGTAAAAAAATCTTTACACTGGTAGCATATTAAAGAATGAAGAATTTGAGAGTTTAAAAAATGAAATTCAATAGAGAATTTACTTCTACATGATTTTAAAATATAAGAACTTAATTAATTTAAAATTCTTGAGAGACGAAGCTACACTTGATTCGCACTAGAAAACCAAAAGTAATAATTCCAACTATAATAATTCTAGTTATGTTCTTATTTAATCAACTTCTTAAATAGTTTACACATTTATACGAATGAATAATGTATACATATATATATATATATATCATATTAAATATTTATATACGATAATATAAATAAAAAAATATCAATAGTATTTTTTAAGGGAATCAATTGTATTCTTGATATATGTACATATTTTACAGATAAAAAAAAATAAAAAACGATCTGGTGGTGTTTTAGAATTTCCTATTATTAGAAAACCTACCAGAAAGAAAAACTTCTAACGACGGTGCGGGTGACAACGTGCGTCTATTTGTTATTTTATCAAAATGTTATTCAAGTTGTTAATTTATTATTTTTTGTCATTTAAAAATATTAATGTTTTGTCCTATATGACATTTAATTTTATTAATTAAACATGTTATTATGTCGACACTGCAAATACATTTCCTTAACTTTGTAAATATGATTTTTTTTCTTTCTAAATTATGAAAAACACTTTGTACCAAACCAATAGAAAAAAATAATTTTATTATATATTTTTTCAATAATTGAGGAGAAAACGACTTTGCTTCTTTTTTTTTAATAAAAAATTCAAATAAACTGAAAAGTGCCTTTATTTTTGTAAAATTTATTAATTATTACATTCAAATAATTTTTTTTTGCTGTGTAACGCACTATGTCCCAATAAAAGAAACACAATTTACGTAAGCTTATTTGTACGAACCTTTCATTTTAGTTGATAGTGATTAAATTAAGTAATAAAAATTGCAAATTGAGTAATAAAATTCCGTGTGTTAATGTCACTAAATAAAAAATATGACGACTAATTTGTATTTTTAATAAATTTTAATCAATAATAAAAAAATATGTATTTTTAAAGAATAAAATATGTGTTAAAGAATATATTATTAACTTAAGTCTTATCAGAATTTAAAAACAATCTTTTACTCTATATTTCACTAGTCATATTAATATACACATTGAATTGTGCGTGATATATTTAATAAAGCATCCCGACAAAATAACAATACTATCTCAAAATAAGAGGAACCAATTTTAAAAGTGAAAGTTAGATTTAGAAGAAGTTTCACCCAATTACTATGAGTATATATATATATATATATATATATATATATATATATGGATGATACATAAGAATCAATTATGCTCTACAAAATTATAATGATACTATAAAAAAAATATAAATATTTATTATTATTTTACCTTCATCATAATTAATTTCACCAAAAACTGGTCCTACCACCACTCTGTATCCTCCCCATTCACCATGCACTAACTAAGGTGAATCATGGTTTACCGAAGTGAATAAATGAATAATAGAAGTGAGTGAATGTAGTATCCTTTGATTTGCCAATTGTCATTGCAATAAGCCAATAAATATGGAAGAAACCCATTCTCGATAATATTTGAGGGATTTGAATTGTTAAATGAGAATTGAGAAGTAATGGTCCTGTATCTTGGTTTCATCTTTTTCTCCCCCAAAGTTTGTGTTCATATTTGAATGCACTTTGTGTTTATTTAGTCTGAGGTTAGCAAGTAGGAGTAATTATTACTATTTTTTTCCGAATTTTTAGACCTAAATAGGGAATTTTCCCAACATTTATCATTTTTTATAAGTTTTTATTTTATTTTAATTTGTTTTTGTAAAATACTAAATAAATATTTTATTTTTATCAATATAAATTAAAAACTGAAATAAATGTCATTTTGATGATTTTTTTAAAATTTATTAAGTAAACAAAATTAAGGGGAGGATTTTGTAAAATTTAAAACTAACAAAAATAAACACTTACAATGTGATGAACTAAAGTGAAGATTTATCCGACAAACAAAAGCGTTATGCTGTTGAAATATTAATATTAATTAATGCAAAATAATTTTAAAGATCTTACAGAGTGAAGAAAGATATTGCTGACAAGTTAAAGCACGCGAAAGAGGGGAGAAAAGGAAAATCGGAGGGCAAAAGGGTCACTTTATTCTTAGCATAAGAAGTTCGTCCCGTACAAATTCTATGTATAGTGACCCAGTGGGTAAGGAGTTGCAGAAAATCTTAATTCCAAAAAAGGCAACTTATTTTTTTAGAAAATAAATAAATTAATACCCTTTTCTTTCTCTGCAGTTTCAATTCCACCTTCAATCAAAACCCCTTTCTCTCTTATCTCTCTCTTCCATTACCTTCCTTCACTCTTACGACTATCGCTTTCACCTCTCTCTCTCTCTCTGTCTCTCTCTTCGATTTTGATTTTGGGTTTATTTTTTTCCCCCTTTTCAATTTTGTTCATGGTGTGGAGCGTGTCACGTTAATTGGCGGGAAGTAACCGTCAATTCCGATAACCCTTTGGTGAAAAGCTTGAAACTTGAGGCGTTTGAAGAAAAGGGAGTTTATCGTTTCGTCGTGGATGATGGCGAACCCATCTGGGAACCATCAAGAGCACACGCACGTGGTGTCGTCTTCTGCTCCAGAGACTTCAGGTGCGGCTCTCGCCATGAAGCACAATCCTGGCATATCCCTCGATTGGACCGCAGAAGAACAAGCCATTCTCGAAGATGGACTCTCCAAGTTAGTTTCTTACTTTTGCTTTTAATTTTGTTTGTGTTTGGTTTGAGTGTTTTCTTCTTCTTCTTGAGATTGGGTGTTTTTTTTTTTTTTGGGTGTTGCCCATATGCAATTGCCAAATCTTATCTTTGTGTTTTATGCGGTGTCATGTGATTGGAAGTGGGCTTTTGATGGATTTCTAAGCTGAGCTATGCTTGCTAGGCTAGCTTAAGTTCAACAACAAATCGAATTCATTTTTCTTTTCTGAAGCGAGTTTTGTGAGCTAATTAGTTATTACTACCCTTGGTGTTAATTGGATTTAATATTTTAACCTCGATTATGTTCCACTTCGTAACTTCAATTAACCTTAAAAAATCTTCAATTAGTAAGCCTTTACTTTTTTAATATTAAGTCAAATAAAAAAATCACATACCAAATTAAAACTATTATTGTTATTATAATTATTACTACTATTATTATTATCAATAATTATAATAAAAAATGTAAACTGAGACGGCTAGCTAACGAGTGGAATGTGAAGTGAAAAGCTCAAGCTTGTTGTTTTCAATGAGTCAAAATGCAAGTGGTCTCATGAATTCAGTAAACTCACTTCCAATTTGACTTATAGATGACCCTTTCAAGCTAAGCTTTCAGTATGAGTCTTAGAGTATCCAAAATTCCAATATCTGTTTGGGATTTGGGTGTTCAGAGCTTTATTCAAAACGTGTTGTATTTTGGTCATCATCTTGTAAATGCCTGCTTACTTCCGTTTGCACAAAGACTTACTAGCAACTAGGACAATCCAAAACTGAATTATATGTATGAGTTAAGATATCTTTTATTGTTGAACCTCATCCTGTTCTGGTTGCAATGGCAGTTTAAAATCAATACAACATCAGCAACCAAACTTTTTATATTAATATCATTATCAAAATCTTTCAGTAGTCATATTTAATTAATTTCTTAATTATCAAGCTTGATTTGCTTTCTGTACTTAGATTGCATGGTAAATTCGTTTTTATTGTCTTACTGTTTGATGCTTGTCTTTGATTAGCAATCTGTACTTATGAAAAAATTCCTATATGGGTAGTAATTAAATTAATGAATTCCAAAATTTCCCTTTTAGGTATGCCTCAGAATCCAACATAGTACGCTATGCAAAGATAGCCCTACAGCTACAGCAAAAAACGGTTCGTGATGTAGCACTGCGAGTCAGGTGGATGAATGTAAGTTATGTACTTGTTGGTTGCTGTCTTAAGTTGCTTATGTTTCTGAAAACCTATTTCCCGCGAGTTGATAAGGTTGCTGTTACATGAGGTTTAAGTGTATGACCCGTTGATTATTGAACTATTTGGATCAGATCATGTATCTAGTATCTACAAGGTTGCAGGTTCTAACTTATCATGGTTCTTTTTTTAGAATATTGTCATAAAAGTGTTCAAGGGATAACGTGGGTGCATCATGGTCATGCAAATTTCTTGTTTGCTGGACACATGAGAATCTTATCTTAGATATGTTGTTGCATGATAGATATCTTCCAAATATTGGAACTATGTATTTATAAATTTCATCAGGTTTTGGCCTCTTGTACCCCCCCCCCCCCCCCCCC
>PYAF01000917.1:774398-800160 GCA_007407185.1 Glycine tomentella
GTTTGTGCTTTTTTTTTTTTTTTTTTTTTTTTTTTTTTTTTTTTTTTTTTTTTTTTTTTTTTTTTTTTGTTTCCAGGAAAGGGTTTCTGATCCTGCAGTAAAGTCATCTAACTTTGCTGCTCGGTCCAATGTCTCCCCATATGCTCCACCAATGATTGCAATGGACAATGATGATGGCATCTCTTATACAGGTTCAGTAACTTAGTTCCATACCTTGTGAATTTTTTCATAGCTTTGGATGCTGTTGCTTGCAAACATGACAAGGCAGTCTTCTATGTCTCAATGTCTCTTAGGCACTTCTTTCACCTTTGAAACATGTTGTGTACATGCATTTCTTTTTTAAATGTTCAAGCTTCTGTGTTTGATATTTTTTTTCCGCAGCAATTGGAGGTCCCACCGGTGACCTATTAGAGCAAAATGCACAAGCCTTGAATCAAATCTCCACAAATCTTTCTGCTTTCCAGGTGAATTGACAACAATTTTAACTGATTTTAATTTTTACCTATTGTGTGGAGACAAGACCGCTTGACCATAAATTGAATTTATGAATCAGACTTCTTATATTTGTATCAACTATGTGGCTCAGTGTTAGGCAATTTATTTTTTCCTTTTTCTCTTTTGTCCTATTTTCTCTTCACGTCCTTCTTTTATATTCATTTCGTTGCAGTTTGGTATAACAATATACATGCTTATTATTGACATTGACATGACTAAATTAGGTAATATTTGAGTTGAGAAATTATCTCGTTGTCTTTCAATTTTCTTTTTATGTTTTCTTGTCTTTGCTGATAATTCTCAGATGTAGGATGTTGTTAGATGCTTTGGAAGCCATATTTGAGAATGGGGTTTCTTCAATTATAACTTACCTGAAAGCAACAAAACAAAGGGAAAGTAGATGTGAACAAGTATATGCTTGAGCTATTTTTCTAATTTATAATAATCATTATCAATGTATATTTTGTTCAAATCAATAACCGAAAAAAAGTGTTTATGTCCACACAAATCAATAACCGAAGCAATGTTTATAAACATGCCTTAATTCTGAAATCAAGAGCACAGAATTAAGTAAAAAATACCAATATGGAGAATGAAGGGTCATTACCTTATATTGGCAGAATGAGAATAACATTTCTATCTCATTTTAGGACCGCTTACATAAAAGCAGGTAACTGTACCCTGGGTATGCTTATGTTTATATATACTTACTGAAAATTTCCCTTTATGCTTTTGTTGTTTCATATCTTGTGCTAATTTAATTACCTACCTGGCATTGCGAATCTTGGGAGATAGTTCATACTTCATAATGTCTCTGCTTGATGGTCTGAAAGCGGTGCTCTAGTTTTTTTGTTTCTTTTTTGGGTCCATAAGCAGTGTTCTAGTTTATCAGTATCATTTCCATTCTTAGGCCATTTTTTATGCTGACCTGATATTTGTTTTTGCTCTCTTTATTTTTGTTTCCAGGTACAGGAGAACATCAATCTTTTCTGCCAAACTAGAGATAACATCCTTAAAATTATGAACGAGTGAGTTGTACTTTTTTTTTTTTGTTCTTTTCTATCTCTAATTGTAAGGACGTGATATGTTAATGTGATTTATTTCTTTCTCTTTTTATATTGTGGTGTATGAATGCTAACTTGTCCTTTCCTATTCGAGTATAAAGGAGTTGGAATCCTAAGTTGGCGTTCTACAAAAGGAAATAAAGAATTATATATAAATTTCTGAATTATATTTGTATTTTAATCCAATTTGATTTGATGTAAAAAGGCTTACTATTTCTTTTTTCATCTTTATTTTTCTTGGCAGGTTAAATGACTCGCCAGAGGTGATGAAGCAAATGCCACCTCTTCCTGTGAAGGTGAATGAAGAGCTAGCCAATTCCATACTCCCAAGAACAAATCTCCCACCACAATCATGAATTCATGATAAACATCCATACTTAACCAGGCTTGCCTCTTGAATATATCTGCCTGCACCTCTGATCAGGAGAATAACTGCCAAATGCCAATCAAGTTGACCCCAAGATTTACTTTTGGAAAAAAAGAAAGAATGAATAATTGTTGATAATCATCAAGTTGAATTAGTTTCAATAATTTTATTTTATTTTATTTTTCTAATGTTGGTTTTCCTGCTTTTGTTTCTCTTGTTGGCCTAACTTAGCTGTACTATAGGAATTATTTAGTATTCTTGGTATTAATTGAGTTAAATTTAGGCAATTAGGTCAATAAGTTGTGGTATAATTTTATTTATTGTCTGTTATTTTCGTTGCTACATTTCATTATGCATATTTTATTAGATTCTTGTTAATAATGGTGTTTATGAGTATTGCCTATGAAATTAATAAATATTGTATTAAATTATGTTGTAACTTGGGAGTTCATTATAAACATTTTTTTTATACTCTGGTCTCCTTTACTTCTTTTGCCATTGTATTATTAAATGGTAAATATTTTTACTGTGGTTGCTTTGCACCTATCGGATACTACTTGCTTGCATACGAGTGTAATGTCGTTTTCTAATACATGCACATGGCGGGAAGTTGAATTTCGCAGTCAATGCGTGTTGTCAGGTTTTTTCTGGTAAACTTAGAATGGTGGTGGTCGTGGTTGAAACATGACCTTTGTTTTTACCCTCCATTATGTTAGCAAGATATTCATACTTGTGGTGGATATTTTCTTCTTATTTTTTACTGTCTAATTATATTTTTTTAAGTTTTAGCATGCGGTTGAGTCTCTCTTCTAAATAATTTGTATATTTGCTTGTTGGAATGGTAGTCCCACTCCCACTGGTTGAGTGCTTGATGTTGACAATTTGTCAATGCCGTTGAGTTATTTCTAATCTTACACTTTATTTTTAGTTGTGTTTTTGGTCTTATTATTATATTCCAACTAGACGAAGTGTGCCTTTTTAATTTAAAGACATTCATTTCATTTTTGTAAGATAAAACTTCCGAAATTTGTCTTAGTTGACAACAGGCTTAGACTAATTTAACTGGCTAAAAATAAGTGGTATAGGCCAAACAATTGAAGGTTTCTCGTTCAAGTTTGGACATTATTTTCGTTGAGCAATTAAATGTTACGTACCGTGTGAAGGGGTTTCATGAGAATGTGATTGTAAATGCAATGGAGTTATCAGTTTTAAGTAGTTTTCAGAAACTTTATAGTAGTATTGTATATAAAAGAAAAATTCCAACAAATTTTCCATGTGATATCTGATTTAACAATGTTATTTAGTATTACTAATAACTTAAAAACTTCGTTTGATATTTAGATGAAATTTAGTTCAACACATATCTTTTTATAATGACTTGGGCAAACGAGATTGTTTCTCCATATTTTTAAAAACAAAGATATTGGAGGTTATACTCTTATATTATAGTGGGCAATCATTCAGAATTTTTTATATTTTTATAATTGGTGGTTTGTGAAGGTAGTTGTCGAGATAAAATATTGGAAGAGAAATGATAGTTTACTCATACAGTTATAAGGGTAAAATAGACACAAAAATGTGTAAATCAAAATTCTTTGTCTCCTTTATATATAGTATAGATATATAATTTAATATTATTATTTTTTTAGGATAAATATTATTTTCGTCTCTGAATGTATAGAACGCTGACAAATTCGTTCTCAAAAGATGAAAATTTAAATTTTACTCCTCGAAAGTGAAAAAAGTGCGATAAATTCATTTATTCGTTAACTATCGATTGTTATCGTTAATAAAAGAGTCTACGTGGCATAGAGGGACAAAAATGTCACGAAAATGATTATCAACATGACTGTTGTATAGATTGGATCAAAATGTCAATAAGTTATCATTGGACCAAAATGTCAATAAGCTACTGTTGGACAAAAATGTCAGTAATTTTTCATTGGATCAAAATATCAGTACGTTTTCATTGGACCAAAATGTTAGTAATTTTTCATTGGACCAAAATGTTAGTAATCTTTTTGGGACCAAAATGTCAGTACGTTTCCATTGGACTAATTTGTCATATCTCAAATTTCATTTCATTTAAGAGTAAAATATAATTTAATTTTCATCTTCCCCTTTTTTTTATCGTTGTAAGCATAACATTACAATAAACACTTAAAATAATAGGAAAGCAAGTATAAGTTAGAATAAACATAATAATAAATATAATATTCATTAATAAACATAATCTGTCTGTTGCTATGAAATTTTTAATATGATAGTACTTTACCCAAAATATGAGACTAAAACAAAAATGCATAACCATTAAGTTCATCCTTACAAAAAATAAGACACAATTTGATTTTGTCACTATCTAATGCTGTCACAATAAAGATTATTCAAAATAAACATTCTATCAATGTACAAAAATAAACATTGTAACAGTGTATCAATCATTACAAATTTACCCAAATTATAATAATTAGTCAGAATCTACTATAAACAAAAGATAAACATGTTTCACATTTCACTTCTTCGAATCTTGGCGGTGGAGCAACCCTGGTGTGGGTATGAAGCTCATGTAATTCGGTTGGCTCATCCTATGAGATGGTACATCTGAATATATAATTCGAATTGATGCTGAAGGCCTAACTGAAGGTGGTCTAAACACAGTTGATAGTGATGAAAGTATGAAGCTTGTTTCCTACAACAATTATAAATAGTAACTAGTTATGCATAACATAATTTAGCAATAACTAATCAAATATATGTAAAAGTCACTCACAACACTAGGAGTTTGAAAACTTTGAGTGGTAGTTGGAGTTAGAGCTCGAACACTTTTAGCATTAGGAGTTGAAGTACTTTCAAAATTAGCTGGAGGTTGTTTAACTTGTGGAGTAGATTGAGAGCAATTAATCTCATTCCACAAATATGTAACATCTAACATAAATAACTTGTAAGGAATAATAAAAATAATTAATCAAATTTTAAAAAATATGTTACTAATGTTGTTGTGGTTGCATTTGAGTTAAAATGTTTGTTAACATAATTATGTTTCTTAATCAATATTATGCTTATTATTATGTATGTTCTAACTTATGTTTATTTCTCTATTTTTTAAGTGTTTAATTGTAATGTTATGCTTGCAACAATAAAAAAAGGGGGGGGAGATGAAGATTAAATTATATTTTACCCTTAAATGAAACAAAATTTGTGGTCTGATAAATTAGTCCAATGGAAATGTACTGACATTTTGGTAAAATTTATTTTTGACATTTTGGTCTATGAAAAATTAATGACATTTTGGTTCAATGGTAATTTATTGACATTTTGGTCCAATCTATTCAGCAGTCATGTTAATAATAATTTTTGTGACATTTTCATCCCTCTATGTCACGTAGGCTCTTTCATCAATCGTAACGGACGGAAGTTAATGGATCGATGGATTTGTTGCACTTTTTTCACTTTCGGGGACTAAAATTTGAATTTTCATCTTCTGGGGATGAATTTGTCAGTGCTTTACACATTCAGGGACGAAAATAACTATTTACCCTATTTTTTATTTAATTTTCTTATTGCACACCCAAGCAATTATAGTAATGACATGACAATCAATTAAGATGATAAGGAATGTATTCATATCTCATAAGAATGTAAGTTTGATTCTATTGTGATGTGAGAACCTTATTGATGGATAATATATAAGTATCTTTGTAGATGTTTATTGAATCTTAGACTTATCTTGACTTTAATGAGTTTTCAAAACCTAACTCACATAAACTTAGGGTCTGTTTGGGGTGATTTTTAATTTTGAGTTTCAAGATTTTTAAAAATAACAACCAATTTTTAGTTTTAGTTTCATTTTTAAAAATTAGTTTTTAAAAATATGATTACCTTTAAATAAATTCATTTTGAAAGTTTCATATCATATTATAATTAGCTTAAGTGTTTTTGTCTGGTGGTATTAATGATGATGTAAGTAGCAATGACAACAATATAGATATTAGTGATGGTCGCACTGACAATAGCGATTGAGGTGGCGATGCAAATAGTGGTGGCAATGACAATAAGGTGGTGGTAACGATGTTGGTGGTAGCAGCTAATGGCGACAACGTTGGTGGTAGTGGTGGTGACATTGACATTGGTGGTGGCGACGATAGTGGTAGCAATGTCGTTGGTGTTGCTGACAATTATGGTAGTAATATCGATGGTGGGGGTAGTGGTGGTAGCAGTGTTGGTTGTGACAGTAAGTGGTGGCGGTGTGGTAATGATGGTGGTTGCAGCGATGTTGGTGGTGGTTGTGGTGGTAGTGACAGAGGTGGTATTGTTGGAAGTGGTGGTAACAATGTCAGTGACAGCGATGATGACACCAAGTGGCGGTGGTGGTGTGGTTGCAACGACATTGATGGTGGTGGTGATATGGACGATGGCGATGACATTAATGGTGGTGGTGGTAGCAAAACTGATGGTGATGGTGATGTCAGTGACGATGGTGATGAGAGCCAGCTATAGGGATGCCAACGATAATGATGGTGACAATAATGTGGAAGTGGCAATCACAACTGTGGTATTGGTGGTGGTGACAATGACGATAGAGATTTTGGTAATGGTAGTGATGGTGGTGGCAACAAAAAAGGATCATTGTCAATTGAAAAATGTGTATTTTTAAAACTAAAAATCAAATTCACAAAATTATATTTCTTGATTTTAAAAATGATTTAAAAACTATTTAAGTTCAATTTTTATCAAACACATTTTATTTTAAAAATTACATTTAAAATCCACTTATAATCACCCTCGATGGAACATTAATCATTAAAAAAAAGTAATGGCATAACAATAAACCACACACAATTTGTAAGTGCGGGATTATGGGAGAAAAGTTATTCTACTCGGAGGTTTCTTAGCATTTAAGAATGAAGCTCGAAATACATCAACATGGAGATGTGGGTATAAAAAAGCACAGGCCATGGAAATCACTTTGATTGATTCTTTGCTTAAAATTATGTTTAATAGTGGCATAAACAATAGTTTACTTTGTTAGAGGTCAATAATCCCAATTTTGTATGCTAATGCTACAAATAAATGACAATAACAATAAATTAATAATAGTCCATGACATGAGCTGAAGTATCGAGGTTGTTTAACTACGATGCTTTCTCCTAGATACCGGTCCAGTTACCAATCAAAAGTACATGCCACGTCAGCATCGCCGTCTGTCCCATAAGTCATTTTTTATTTTTATTTTCTGATTGGCCAAAGATGAGTAATTATTCAGAGAATCATGTTGCCTATTTTGACCCTGCAGCTACTCGCCCAGCCACACGGTCCACACCCAAATGCCCTCCTTTGATAGCGGCAGCCAAACTCCCTGCCATTTATTAGGGAGACTTCTTCTTTCTTGTTTCTTCAACACAAATAAATGTTTTTTGTGTTTTTTTTTTTTTTAAATTCTGTTTGAGTTCCTTTCTAAACTTTGGTTTTAATTTTGTTTCAAAAAATACTTTGGTTTTAGTTCTCAATTTATTTTTTTTACCAATAAATCTCAATTTCTTTTGTCATTTTATTATTAATTAACAATGTTTATTCATTTTATCGATTATTAATATTTATCAGGTAATTTAATTGATCACTTTTTTTTAAAGTTTTTCTTTCTTATCTGAAGTAAAATAAGGTTATTGTGTCCTGTCTTTATTAAAAATTTAATAAGTGAATCTAATTAAGACTTGGAAGTAATAAATTTATTATAAATTAATAATATTTATTTTTCTAAAAATACCCTTTCAAAAAATTAATAAATATAAATATATTATGTTTCTCTCAAGTTATTATATAATCAACATTAATTAAGAATATTTTTGTGAAAAATATTCTAAAATTAAAATTTATAATAAAAATCAAGAAACATTTTCAATTTAAACTTTATAATAAGAACCAAAAGAGTAGTTTTAATAACTAAAGTTTGAATATTCTATAAGTTAAGAGACAAAAATTATTAGTAATTTTGAAAGTCAATGTTAAGAATCAAATTTGAAAATTTTCAAAGATTAAAAATATCATTAATTCCGTCTTCTGTCTTTTCTTCCCAGATTCCCATGCAGAAAGTTTGGTATATTACAGACGGTTTTGGTTAATAAATAAAGAGTGATTTAATATATAATATTGAAGAATTTAGTTTAAATATTTTTATCGTCTGAAGATATTTTATATGGTAACCACTTGTATGTTTTTTTGAAAGCTATGCTAAGTTAAATTGTTGACTTTTGTGAAAATTATTTTAAAAGAGGTATCTAAAATGAATTCTAATTAATTGTTATCATCAAAGTTTTTAATTATGTGTTCAAAATTAAACTCAATATTTAAGATTTACAATACATCTTGTGGTATTTTTTAAATAAAAAAAAACTATTTGTTAATTTTTTAATTACTACTTTAAAGTAATCGTTAACAAATTAAATTGAGTATTTAATTTACTAACACGGATAATTAGAATAAAAAATAGTATAAATCATAAAATAACATAAAGAAAGCGTGTGTGCAACGACGAGATTTGCCCATGCTTACACACCGGGTGTTGCCCTGACTAGAAAGTCATGCCTTTAGACTTTATTATGTATGAAAAGAGAAAAAAGACAGAAAACAAGGTTTGGGTCGAAACTTACCACATCAGACGCATTTCAGCTTCGAGTTTAGACAATCTACAGTACTTTTGAAATATACATGTCACATATTTTCAATGGTTTGGAGTGGTTGTCTGTCAGGTCAAACTTGGATTAGTTTGAAATTTTTTTGATCAGATGACGGAAAATAAGGAATTAAAGAAAATTTAAAAATTTGAATTGGAAAAGAAAAAAAAGAAAAAAAAGATTAAAATTTTTGTTTCTAGAAATTAACTTATTTTTTCATTTTTTTTCAATTAAGTAATTAAGTAAATGAGAATTTTTTTTTTCTTTCTACTTTCTCTTCTATCAAACAAATCATAAAACTCATCCGTAGGGGAGTCTTTGGAGTGATTGTTTGACACGCTTTGGTTAACCTATTAATTGATAAATAAAAAAATCAACCTTAATGTTATTTAATTAATAACCATTCGTGTAATTTTTTATGTATTGCTAATCAATAAAGTTTAACATAATCAATAAAGGATATCTTATTTTGGTAATAGCTAATTAATTTTATGACTTTCGATTATAGATGATAGTTTACTTTCAGCAGATAAAAAAACAACCAATTACTCCTTTATATAGTTAATGAACGTTTAGTAGATTTTCTCTATTTTTAATTAAGGAAATTACTTTTATGCCAATGAAAGTGCGACGATGGTTCATTTCTTAGAATTGATGACAAGGAGTGGAGGTAGATATTTCAGCATATGTTAGCACGCGAAAAAGTTAAACGTGTGAACTCAACTCTCCAAAACTTTAAAGGGGTTAATAATCCAATTAATCGATCTATATATGGCTTAAGCAACAAACCCATCCATGCTTTTATTTTGTTTTTTTGTGTCTTGAGAATTAGTTAAAGAGAGGGGATGACAAAAATCTCATGGTGTTTCGGTTGAGGTTGGATTTGGCTTCTTGCTCCTTAGGAATGACATTCGACTAGTTTCAATATTAAAGTTGTTTTCATAAACGTATATATACACTTTTCTGCACCCTTCTGAGGAATGAGAATGTGGGGATTCAGCTTCTGCTGTTTTGGTTTGAAGAAAATTGAGAAGGAAATTATATGCCACTTTTCATATGCAAGCTAGCTACTTTAAAAGTTTATAACGGAAGCAAAGGAAGGAAGAGCCAGTGAAACTTGTTGCAGGTCTTGAGAAGAATATTTCCAGCACGTTTCATTTCTCAGATTATCGAGTAAGTTATTTAGAAATGACAACAACTGCATGCACTTCCGCAGTCAAAAATGTTCTTTCCTTGTAACCAACTCATTCTATGTGAAAGACAAATTCAATTTTAAAAAGTTCTAAGCAATTTCACCACGGAAAGCTGCTACAAGTGCACTGCACATGAGGAAGATTGCTTCTTCTATATGTATCTAATTAACATGCATATACATATTGATATTAGATCATGAACCATGGAAACTTCCTTCCTCTCCATTGGTTGATTGCATATATATATATATATATATATATATATTTCTAGTTCTTGAACCAACGCGGTTATGCTTAGAGTTGAATTGGTAGGGAGAATATATGAATATCTTGGTTCTTATAATTTGACAGGTTAAAGATGGTCATAGTCAATGTCACCAACGGCCTAGTATCTATAGTAGTGATTATAGTCTTGATTTTCCCAGAAGTTGCATCACAAGCACTCTCACCCCGTGATTCTGTTGCAGGTAAGATTTGGTTTCCTGGTAGACTCAATATATTCCTTCTTCAGATTTTCTAAAATTGCCATGCACTTATAGGTATTCAAGCATATATTGATCTCGAAAAGTTTGCGTAGTTAACGTGGGACATATGAACTTGTTATAGTTAGTCATATGATTTAAAAATCAGTTCCTTGTCTAATGTCAGGAAATGCCCAAAAGGTAAGAATTAAATAACGTACACGTCTACTAGACGTAAGGTGGATAGCAATAAATTGAGGATATTTTTTGTTTGCTCTCTTCGTAAATTGTGTGTGTGTGTGTGTGTGTGTATATATATATATATATATATTAAGGATAACCCAAATTGAAATTAGTCTATAGTATGTGATATGAATATGATATTCATTAACGTTTTATACCAATTACTAATTATGTTATCCTTACGCTTTAAAAAGCAATTAAGAGCAGATCCATACTGATTATCAAAGATAGTAATTTTAAATAATCTATTGTTATTATAGTTATTATAGTATATAAACGTAAAGAACGCATTGGAGTATCATCAAAGTTTTAGGATTTCCTTGTCAAATCGTAATAAGTGCTAGAGTACAATTTTTTTTATTTGATGGTCCAAAGTGAACAATAGTGGTTTTTCTTGCACTATACATGCTTTTGAAGTTTGTATGAACCCAAGTTTCATTTTTTTTGCTATTGGCTGTGGCATTGACAATGAGAAGTATTATGTCTATGGTTGATGCAGATAATGTGTCAGAAGCCATTATACAACCGGATAATACTATTAGAGTGGACCCTTTAGATCATTTCCAAAAATACAGAGGAGGATTTAACATCACCAACAAGCATTATTGGAGTGTAAATCTCTATTATCCCTTTTCTTTTCTAAATGTAATTTCTAATTTCTAACATCAAAGATGTTGTTAACATGTCCTTAATATTTTTGTAGTCTGTGATCTTCACTGGAGTATATGGATATGCAATTGGGGTGCTCTGCATTTTGTGTGGAATCGTATATGGAACTTTTTTGGCAATATCCACGGCTTGTCACAAAAATGACGGAGGAAGAAGGATGAAGAAGGTCTTTCCTTGTAATTACAAGAGTTGTGATCTTTCACTAATTCTTTTAGCTATATTGCTCACCATTTTTACTATGTAAGCGATTCATCCTTGTCTCTAGCCTAGTATCAATGACATTTCTGAATTGGAGCATCTTTTATTTTTTTCCCTTCCAAATCTGAAAGGGTATAATAAACCAGTCCACATATATAACATTCGTGATAGGCTTATTTTAAAGGTTTTAAATAGTTAATAATGCATTAAATTGTGGACAAATTGCAGCCGTGAAGGCTCCAAATACCTTGAAATTGACCCTTTTTAAAACTTTAGGCAAGAGTTAAAATAGTCTTCCAAATTGAAACGGAATGGTCATAGATTTATCACAACTTGAACACGGTGGACATAGATAAAAAGAAAGACATGAGCTGTGTAATATTAGTACCATAGACAGGTTTAGTTTTGAAAGTAACAGTGAAAGTGACCAGTGCATTTACTTGATGTATGTATGCATGGCTCTTGTTTTTGTAGAGCTGCAACTGGGCTAGTTCTTGCTGGGAGTGCAAGGTTCCATTCTGAAGCAAAAAATTCAGTTAATATTATAATCAAGACAGCGAACGAGGCATCAGAAACGATACACAACACAACAGAAGTGTTAAAAGACATGGAAAGTAACTTCATGGAAGCCAATGTCAAAGCTGAAGCTTCTGTAAATCTTGACTCTACAACTGAGAGACTTGATGATGCATCTGCAAACATTGAAAAGCAAGCTAGGAAGAATAGGCGTCTTATTTACAAGAGCTTGAAACTAGTGTAACACTCCCTTTGTCTCTCTTACTCCTGATGAAATGTAAAACGAATAATGCATTTCATGGCAATAAAGAAATCTTTTTATTGCAGGTTTGTGATTACCACGGTGATTATAAGCTTGAACTTGGCTGCTGTAATAGCTTTGTCAGGTATTCTCAGTTGTTCTATATGCTTAACATCAATGACTTGTATCTTCAGATTCATATTTCAAATTTGTACATCTTTTTTTTTTTTTCTCTTTATTTCTGCACATGATACATGATTCTCATAAAATATTGGAATTTTCTGTGAATAGTTTCTGGAGTACTGAGGTTAGGGCGGGCACTATACCTGTAAGTAAGCTAAATTTTATCAGCTTGAAGCCATAGAATCAAGTGTATTGACTCCATGTATGATATGTGTCAGAAATCTAAAATCTTGTTTTATTGTTTTCCTCTTCTTTTCCACAGGCTTGTTGTATTATGCTGGTTGATGACAGTGATATGCTGGCTATTCTTTGGAGCCTATTTCTTCTTGGAAAAGTAAATCCATGCCCTTTCTGAATTATATTTTTTCAACACTTACATTTTTTCCCAACAATAAATATGTTTATAAGGTGGAAGTTTGAGTTTAATTATGAAGAGTTCTTTTTTATTGTAGATTTTCTGGTGATGTATGCACAGCTCTTGACAGCTTTCAAGAAAATCCCTATAACAACAGCCTAAGCTCAATTCTCCCTTGTAATGAATTGCTCTCGGCAAAGTCAGTTCTATCTGATGTCAGTGCTGGAATCTACGTCCTTGTTAATAAGGTAACTTTTGCATAATCACAATTCAAAACATCAGTTCTTGTACATTATGACTGCACATCAATCAACAGAGCTAAAAGCATAAACTGAGCCTTATAGTCTTATAAATAAGAGTGTAACATCAATTTGTTCCTTCAAATGACACCACCAACCAATTTGGTAAAAACAAATTTAGTTCCTGACTTTTACAACTGTCTATCAATTTGTCACTAGTTAATTTGGTGTCTAACACTATGGAAAACGAATTTAGCCCTATTTTTAACAATAGTTGGTCAATTTGGTCCTACCACACGTTACGTCAAGTACCAAATTGACTAACCAGCACCAATGTTAAGAGCCAAAATGTCTCAAAAGTTGCCGAAGTAAGGGACAAAACTTATTTTTTCACAATATCAAGGACTAATGTTTTGGTGTTGCAATTCTACTGTTGTACTATATTATTGTTTATACAATATTGGCGTTCTGATGAAGGAATAATGTTTTTGGTTTTGGTCATTTTCCAGGTGAATGCAAACATATCAGCCATGCAGGCAACATCATCTGTGAATCTTGTTCAAGTTTGCAATCCCTTCTCAGCTCCACCCAAGTATTCATACCAGCCAGAAAACTGCCCTGCTAACACTATACGAATAGGAGATATCCCTAAGGTAATATTGTCTTGATGTATTCTATTTTTTCCCTTCATTACTACTAGACCAAGATGTACTATAAGTACTAACACCATTACCCTGATGCATTCAAGGTTTTGAAGCCTTTTTCTTGTCTAAATGCAACTGATGGAACCTGTGACAATGGATATTTAATACCCGGCAGTGAATACATGAGAGTTGAGGCTTACACAAGTTCAATTCAAGACCTACTGAACGTGTATCCGAGTATGGAAAACTTGTTGGAATGCCAAGTGGTGAAAGATGCATTCTCTCAAGTCCTTGTTAACCACTGCAAGCCTTTGAAGAAATATGCTAGGATGGTATGGCTAGGATTGCTGTTTCTTGCAGTGATCATGGTGTTGTTGGTTGTGCTATGGACTATAAAAGCTTGTCATGAGCACCGCTATCATCTTTCAGATGGTTCTGTGGAGCCTCATAGTGCACCAACCAAAGCCTTGGAATCGGGACTAGTTAAAGAGATTGAGATTTGACAACAACTAAATTCATCAATAGTCAATATATTATACTTAGTCCAAAGAACTTAGGAACCGGGTACTGGAATGCAAATGCGCAAGCAGCTTCCAATAATCCCGTATAGTGTAACATTTTGTAGGTTGTACATACTGCATAGTCAATACATACACAAGTCTGAAGATAAACCAAGGGCATCTAGAATTTGCCTTTGGTGATATAATTTTCAAATAACTTTTTGTTCAAAAGAAAAAATTCACACTGGGGACCAACCCCAAACAAAAGACCATACAGATGTACGAAAATCATAAAACAACAAATGAATGAATCATCTACATTTACAAGTTTTTTGTCCCCATAAAATAGATAATTTTTCAGTCTTTTATTTATTAAAATGTATCATGTAATCTTTATTTTACACAAGTTTTAATCTCAGCGTGATCATTATAAAGAAAAAAAATATATATTTGCTTTTTATTAACAAATGTTTTTTTTTTAATCTTTTATTTATGTAAACAAGAAACACACGCCACATTTTCATTTTTATTTCTAGAAGAAGGCAATATATTTTCTAGAGACTAAAATCAAGCATGTTGTTTCCTACATTCTACTATTGTTTTATGCATTTTCCATTATGGGAAGCTCTTTCCAGGATGAAATAGGAAGTGCAAGAAGAAATAGTGGAAGTGCAGGAAGTAGTCCTACTCAAGCATTCTCTGTTAGTCAGGACTGATAACATATTTAGCTTTATTTTTTTTTTTATCATGCAATGTGTCCATCTTCCTCAAAAAATTAAAAAATAAAAACAGTATCTTTACCGGGCCAACCAAAATTTGGGCCTGCTCGTAATTTTGTTTACCTGAAATTCCATGAAAATGAATGAATACGCAATACTAATATACAATACACTACATGAAGTCAATGATGTAATACAGCAATACTAGAATTGAATGGAAAATGGAAAACAGAGGTAATGATGACTATGAAAATGGTGATGGGTGTCCGTGTCCGGTGAAGCTGAGTGATTGTTTAGAGGAACTTGTGAGGTTGACTCTCAACTCTCACTCGCACCATCTCAATCTTTCTTCCCAGTTTTTCTCCAACCTTCTCAAGGATGACCCAACGCACCCATCATCTTCTCACTCACACTCACAACCAAACGGTTAGTAATTTTCAATTTGTATTCCAAAACTGCTTCTGTTACTTACATCCTTGTCTGTTCTGTTTTTAGTTGAAAAGGTTGTTTTTTATCTGGGTATCTTCCAGTAAGAAGACAATAAACTCACGAGTCAAATAGTAATTTATTATAAATTTCTCTTCTTTTTTTTTTCTTCTTGGTGGGGATGATTTATATTTTTGAGTTTAATCGATATGCATTGTCACGTAAAAACCATCAACTAGTTAGAAATCATTTTGATATGATTTTTAAGGTAGTTATATTATAAAAGTCAACAAAGATATCATTGTGATTGATGAAGTGTATATGTTATTTATTCTAGATTTTTTTGGCAAGACAATATGTATGAGTATTTTTACTATTTTGCAGATTCTTTGGAAGGAGTGCCACCGTATCCCTTATACAAGCGCATTGCTTCAGCTCTGTTGACGTGAACGGAATCTGAAACATTTTGTAGGATAGGCGGCAGTTTAGCCATGGCCAATGAATTTGAAGATTCTTCCATTCAGCAGAAGCATAATGAGTGGCACAAATTGATTGTAGAGAAGGGGTTTGAAATAGAGAATGTAAATGCCGTGTTAACTGTTGCATTTCTTTGCTATGCTCTTGTTCATCTACTGCGGAAGCTGGTTTCAATACAGTGTACTTTTGTTTCAACAGATTTTGAAGAGTGTTTTCTATGAACTTCATGTGCAAGAGCCTTTCTTTTCACAGCTAAATGGTATGTATTTATCATTCTGTACTCTATATGATGAAGTTTAATGTACACACATCTGTAAAATGTGTTCTTTTGAATAAACCGTGCTTCTCGGTAGAAAGATTATCTATTGCCACTGAAAGAAAGAATTGAAAAACTGCATGCAAGTACCTTGAATAATGTCTTTGTATATGACATTCTCATTCCTATTCTAATTCATTTGTACTTAATCTTATGGAGTATGATTTTATTCCTATTCAATATTTTTTTTGAATTCAAAATGTATTCTTAGATATGTATAACTGTTATTTCAATTCCTGATCTTTACATTTCCTCCATTATAAAAGAGTGTCACACTATCATGCATTAACATTTGTGATTCACATTGACTTGGTATTAAACCACCAAATTAAATGTTTTGTTGTTTGGATTTCTGGAATTGAGTCTTCTAGATGTAAAAGATATATGAAAGAAACATTGAGTAATCAATTAGAGGCAAACTCAACCAACTGAACAAACAGCGCTTATTTATTGAAACTTTGAGACTTTGTTATAATCGAACCAATTGGATGTTCGATTCGGGACTATATGACATGACCAATCAATAAAAATACTCTAACACCAAGAACAAAATTTGAAAGGGTTTGTAGCTTCAACTTGTATGGGCTCAAGTTCTTAAGATTTGGCCGTGAAGATATGAGCGGTTTGATTCTCCATTAGGCCACCTATACCCCTCCCCTACCTAGGTGCATGTCCTTCCAATATAACAAAAACATAAAGGAAGCAAATGCCTTTGCCACCTCTCTAGGGAGCGAAATTATGTGATATTTTCATATTTTAAATTCTATCAAAATAATCTTCATAACAAAATCGTGCACTCAATACAATATTTATATCATAATCACTTGAGCCATATCATATGGACCTTACCTTACTTGGATCTTATCTTCTCTTAATATTTTGCTACCAATCTACTATGAGCTATATGCAGCCCATTTTACTTTTCCATTCACTTTTTCATTTTTTGATTTTTTTTCCCCCTAATTTGGTTTCCAGGATTAAATTAGGAAGTCTAATTTTCTTTAATAAGTCTGTGGTGTTTGAAGTTCAGGTAATGCTTTGTGTGGTTAATAATTAGTGCTTGAGTCTTAATGGCTTTGATCTATTAACTTCACCAGTATGTAGGGAGTAAGACGGTATCCTACATTCTTTGCCTTGTTGGAGGCAGAAAGCCTTGGAAAAGTTCTTCCTGAAGTTGAAAGTAGTGAAGAAGGTACTGAATATCCTGATTATAGACAAAGAAGTGGAATGAGCTTGAATAGCTATACAAATAACCATTCAGAGAGTTGTTCAATTCCAAATGAACAACCAAAATAAACAAAATAAGTACTCCAAGAAGTAATTTGTCCTCATACTGTATTTATACATCCTAAAAAGTTTTTAAAAGGAAAGAACCACCATTTAATCTATGCCTAAAATAATTCCAGATTTTATACTGCTTTTTCCAGAGTAACAATTGCATAGCATTACAGGTGTAAAAGTCTACCGGAGGTTTTACACAGAGGAGAAGGAACAAGCAAATGGTGTTCTTGCAATCATTGTTTCAAAATTCACCCCTCAACCATATGATTCTTTGGCTAGCTTACTCTGTGTGGGTTCATTTTCTTGTGATACCATAATATCTTATTGGATTTTAAAATCATCTACAACTCCCTTATAAGAATGCTTCTATCTTGTCCAAATGATTAATTATTAGTTTCATGTTGTCTTTGATTTGCTAGTTTTATACTTCCTGATGATCATAGTATTTATTACATATGCTGAAAAAAATGGTTTACTTAGTAAATAGTAATTAATATAATCATACATTGATATGTTGCATACGAGGGACAGAAACAGATAATCACAGCCACTAATGTTTTTGTAATTGCATATGTTCATGTTTCACCTGACTGCAGGTGAACTAATACTTAAGTGTTCTTATATGAGGGTGAATTATGTTGCTAAGTGTAAGAACTAATTCTCAAGTGTTCTGGCTTTTATGTTGTTCTGCTTTTTTTCAGGAATTAAGGCATGAGGGTGTTCGAAGCCTTCTAGGTCTGATGCATACCACAGGGACAATTCCTAGTGCACTTCCTCCACCAATATTAACTCTATTAGCATCATTTAACTTGCCATGCAATCCAAATGTAAGAACCTTAGGAGCAAACTGCTCCACATTAACAATAAGTATTAATTTTGTAGGACTTTTCAGTGTTTTCACTATAATAAATTTTTTGGGCCTCTATAGGATGACTTTATTGATGCTTTATGTCAAATTATATATGTAAACTTGTGATCATTATTCAGGAAAATGGGTTGACTGAAGGAGCTTGTGCATTGGCCAAGCATGCTTGCAGGAGTGGCAGTGGTTATTGGGGTTATATAAATGGAAACGGTAAGGATTTTTTTTTTAAAAAAAAATTTGAAGTAGAATTTTTTAGATTTATATTTGTAATTGCCTTTTGATCTCCATTCTGTCTTGGTTATCTAGTTTGTCTGCACATGAAATCGGTTTCCCATAAGAATTTGATACAGTTTAAAATCAGAACTTCATTGAATTCCACATAGACTCCACACAAATCTGGTAGATGAACTTCCCAACCAGCCTTAGATCCAAGGTTCTCTGAGAAAAACAATTCTCGGTCCTGCAAAACAGAAAAACAGGATAGGCATCAAGCCATCAAGTAATGTTAATCATGTTTGGAACTCCCCAAACAAAAGATCAATAATAGGAACACATACACACTAGAAGAAAAATGATAGACACAACATTTATTTGATTTGGCACCTCTTGCCCATGTCTACAAAAGCACTCCAATAAAATATCTACTATCTCAACAACATTATAAGTTTTGTGGAAAAACTTGAAAACCATCCTAAAATGTGGATCACTCTACACACCCGAGTATCTCTCCACTCAAGAGTTATAAGGAATGATAAATATTCTCCTCTCATTTCACAAGAGACTCTCCACTACTCAAGTGACCTCTCTCACTTGCTTGTGGATTCCTCCTCACTCTTCTCTTG
The DNA here is from genome assembly GCA_007407185.1 of Glycine tomentella. Lineage (NCBI taxonomy): Eukaryota > Viridiplantae > Streptophyta > Magnoliopsida > Fabales > Fabaceae > Glycine > Glycine tomentella. The sequence goes on from PYAF01000917.1 coordinate 793,364, forward strand.
GGTATATAGTGGAGGGCATGCCTTCTTCCAAGGATGAAATTAATTACTCTTCACATTTCTAAGACCCTTGAAAAGTCGAATCTCTTCTTCCTAGAGTCGTGAATTAATTTCATAACAATTACTAATTGTTATGAAATTACCCACTCATTGGAACCATCAACTTAACCTTATCCTTTTTATTTTATTTCATTTGGAAATTTAACTTGATGTTCCTAACAAACCATACTCCTTAGTCCATATAACTATACCATATACAGTTGAATAACTGCTACACAACTGTCCTACCATATTATTTCCCCATCATATACTATTAGATAACTCTCCTACAACTAGACCTACTTCTAATTCTGGCCTGCAATTTTCTCATTTCTCCTAGAGTACATAATCCATGTTTTGGGCTTGTTCTTTGGATGATCCAAAACCTAACATCTTGACTTTGGGGCTTGGGAACTGACATAATTTTTCTGTAAATGTTTTCTGAGTTAGGTTCATACGTTTGCTGAAATGTTGAGTAAGTATATTAACAGTGTGTTGCTTTCAACTAAGTTGATCATGTATTCATTGATCCTATCTTTTTCTATGTTGTTTCTAGATTCTAATAAAAATAAGCTTGCTATGGATGTTATTAACTGCTTAATGGCACATTGTTGGTTGCTGAATGTGCATACCGTCCCACCACATGGAGTTGTCTTCGAAATAAGGATTGCTGGTGGATATGGTGCACGCTAGACAGAAGATGGAAGTAAGGTGTGTGGATACCCACTAAATTCTGGTATTTATCTGCTTCCATTACAGGTTTATGCACGGTATACTGTCCTATCTTGTCTCATAATTTGAAGTAGGACTATGTTCAAATTTAAGCATTTTTGGCTGGGAATAAGGTTTCAACCTGGAGGAAAGTTTTGTACTTTTCAACTTGCAGGATTCATTGTTATCAAACTTGGTAACAGATAGTTCTTGTCCATTTAAAATAAATTCTCTACCCACTTCTTTTAAATGCTTTTTTTCCCAGTTTATTGGATTTTTAAAGCCCTACATGCAAGATGGTCACTCAAAGAGATGGAAGCACTAGTTCTGCTGGCCAGGCCACAACAACTACACCTTTGTAATTGAATGTCACACGTTTTCCTTTTATCTTGTGATGGAACTGTGTTTATGGCACAGTATTTGTTTTTCTGTCTCTACTTTTCAGCTCTGGACTTTAGCTAACAATCTAGTCTAATATCTCAGAGTGATGTACTTAAGTAGATTTGTGTATAATGTATATAGATGGTGCATTCAGTATAAGTGTTACTTGTTGCATCCTGTACTTTTCGGAAAGAAGTATCCGTTTAGCTCAAGTTGATTATTAAAAGTTGCTGACAAGTTCCATTATGACTCTTTTATTGGGTCCGTAGCTCCTTTTTATCTTTATCCATCTGACCTCTAGTAGTTTTGGGTCCTTGACATTGCCATATTGGGGCTTGATGGTCGGTTTTATATCTTCATGTCTTTTATTCTTTTTCTTGTCGGTGTTTTACATGAGCACATCTTGTGATACATTTATTTTGCAACAATAAAGACCAAGCCTCATTTCACTAGGTAGAGGTGGCTAAATAGATCAATTTTCATTGGAAAAAATTACTGTGAAAGAAATAAGTAACCGTATACTCAAATATTGCGGGTGTAAAGGTGGTAAAATTTTATTTCACTTATTCATAAATTAGCATTTTCAAGAGTTTTTTTTTTTAGTTTTGGGAAATGTTTTTATTTTCTACCAAACATGATATACTTTTTATTTGTCACTTTACTGGCAAATGAGATTCTGTTAATATTATAAGTATGATAGACTCAAGAGTAAAGAAACTAAAATTTGAACTTTAGACCTACCAACATTTGTTATTAGTTTTTTAAAGTAAAAAAGTTATATTTGTTGACTAAAAGGCCTCATATATTACTCTTGTCTTTAAAGTAAAATAAGTTTCTCAATTTTTGCTTTAGATCTCAAATTCTGTTAGACCAACCTTAAATGTAACAAAATGGAACTTCATATCCAAGAAACAAACTGAAAAACTTGATTCAGGGATTACCATGTGTAGTTTATTATTTTTTTTTTATCTTAAATGTGATTTTAATACAACTCACAATTTTATTTTTTATTTTTCATTGGTGACATTAGAGAGTATAAAGTCCTATAACCTGTTTCACTGATGAAGGTTGCAAGCAGTTTTCCTTGATTTTATTATTTTTAAGTAGCATATGAAATTGTTCTTCAAAAGTGTTGTTGCTAGTTGTGGTGACACTACAGAGTATATACTCCTATAACCTGTTTGAGCCATTGGCACAGCTGGAACCTATCACCATCATTACCTTTAACTTAGCCATGGTTCACATCCATATTCTATCCGTCCCTATTGTCCTGCCACTCCAGTGAATTACAGTTATACATACACACACGAGACACCACCTTCTGTTTCCTGTTTGTGGTTGTCATGCATACCTACAACTCTTGCATAGGGTTGCACGGTTGTTGTAGTACAAGCTGGGAGGTAAACCAAGTTGTACTTGTCTATCTTTGTTTGCATGTAATTTATGTATATTTGCGTGACTAACAAGCACAAGCAGGTTAGTTAAACTATCTCTAGCACACTAGCACCACGCATAGAGACATCTGAATGAGTCATCAAAGTCGATGTCTTCTATTCTCAAAATGTTACACTTTTAGTGTCCTATTTCATCATGTTTAAACCAAGATTAGTGGAAAGTAATAAAAAAACAAAATAAAACAAAACGTATGTGCCTTAATAAAATATACAACGTTTTAGAAAACCTTGGACGTAAGGTAATTTTTGTATAGGAACAATCCAGAGGAAAATTTAAATTAGATTTGGACACATATCCCATTCTTGGATGTATCAATCTGAGTTGTTTCCTGCACTCTTTTTGGAATTTTTCTTATCTTTTGGATTGATAATTCGGAAAGTTTAAAAAGAAGTATCTTCTTGTAATTTTACATTCTGAATTGAAACATTTCGAAAGGAAAAAAAAAAAAAAAAAAGAGTGCAAGAAACAACTGGAAAATTCAGTCAGCATTAGCCATCAATCTGTGGGGGAAGTTAGTGGAGGCATGTAACGTCAGCCTCCTCAAAGTGCTGCCTCGCTATGACAATATTTGAAACAAGTCATGTGACTCCAATTTTCCATCAGCAGATGTAATTATTGCTTGCATATGAAGCTAGAAGACTTTGATAAGATACTGAGATTGAGATTAGTTATATATGCAACACATTGGTTAGTCTACCTTTGCTGATCGATCTCCACTTTTGGGAGCAATTTTTTTTTTCTTTCAAAACTATTTCTTTGCATAAGTTCTGCTTGGAAATAATTATTTTTCAAACATAAATTAAACCGAGCACATAAATCACTAAAAAATAATAGAAATTGAAAAAAAGTAACTGACCTCAGTATGCTAACTAACGGTTATTCATATTTTATATGCATCTTGGTCTTTACAGATTTATTACAACTTTGTTGACCGCAATTGAATCACGTGAAGGACTACTTTTTCATCCACTGTCAATCTTGTTGCCTGGCAAGATTCGGACACGTTGGCAAGCATTTAGAAATTAATATGAGATCAATTTTTGCATAGGATCTTAACAAGAATGTGCAGTTAGTTAATGGCAGTTGATCAGTTGATGAAATACGTTTTGTGAAAAGTTTTCAAGCAGATGCAGCAATTCTCTTTGTAATTATTTTTCCTGCACATTTACTGATAAGAAGATTGATTAACTTATTTCTTCTTAAAGTGGAGTGAGATAAAGAAATTTCGTGATACTTGAATTAGCTAATTATTTTGTTAGAGAAGTGACAATTAGTTTAATTAGTCTAAAAGTCTTATTAAATAGTGAGTGACGGAATTATATCATCAATATTACGTACAAAATCGTGGAATTTAAAAAAGTTAAGTTGAAAAATCTTGTCAAAAAAAGTATAATCCTTTACAAACTTCGTGACATAACTTTATATCTTGTAGAATGTGATGAATAAGGCGACACATGTAGTGGACAAGGAAAGTTGCAAACTCATGGACACATGTAGTGGACAAGGAAAGTTGCAAACTCATGGACCACCATCAATAGGATCGCCCATAAAACTTTTTAACAAAGTAAAATAATTATTAAGAAACGGTTGAGCCTATGGCAAAGACATTTTCTCCAATGATTAGATGGTATGTTGGTAACAAGAGCTTTTCTTAACCTTGTCTTGTTGCCTAATCATTGGTGGGGAATAAATTCCATTTGATACCATATCATTTTGAGCTATTGTTAAATGCAACTTAATGTAAACACGCATGGATGCTAAAGTTCCTTATTAATTATATCCAACAACATTTCAAGAGTTGTAGATCCTTTTTTATATGTATTTTTATAATGATTAAAAAAAACATTGTTTTATCTAGAATCTATTTATTTTCAAAAGATTTTTTTTCCCTGAAAAAATAGCTGAAAAGGACAAATTTAGTTTGTCCCTAACACCCTCTTAGTGTTTGATTTAACATTTATTTTAATTTTTTTTATAAAAAAACAAGTGATTATTTTCAATAAATATACATTTTTTTCTATTTGATTTTCTATCTCATTTTCATCTTATCTTTCACTTCCTTTCCCATCACATCAGGAATTGTATGTCACCTTTTATCTCTCTCTTCCTTCTTCTTTTACACTAATTCTGAAATGTACGATTATTTTTCCTAGCTAGACCATAGCAAATATATGTCTCAAGGCTTAATATATAATTTCATTTTATGCCTACCAAAGCTTACAGTTTTAAGCTTTTGAATAGTATCTAAGTTTAGTACATAAACAAACAACCCATGTCCTCCTCTCTGTCTTTTGGCTTTTGATATGATATTTAGTAATAGGATCATATATATGCAGAAAAATTAGGCAGCGATAACATATTGGGTGTTCTAGAGTAGAATTAAGAGTATATCAAAGGATGACCACATGACTGAATCGGAAGCACATTTTTCTAGACTAAATTGTCATGACATATATGATATACCCTCAAGATGCCTATCCAAGCGGGAGGGAAGTCATCGTCAGGCATCTCTGTCGTTATCATCATCTTCTTATGGCACCATATTTTGTTAATTAGTAAGCAACCGGCAATATATATAAGAACATTGTATTAATGCTTAAGGGAAAGAAAAGAAAAGACAACATGATATTAATTCCTAAAAGAGGGAGCTAGACATTAAGAGAAGATACAATTATTAACCTAGTGCCTGGAATGGAGTATATAAGAGTAATTTAACATTAATAGCGAAGTCAACAAAGTTTTAAATATCTAACAGCATCAAGTACCATTATAATATTCTATATAGTATTTATCTATATCCTTTATCATCATCTATTTGTTTGCATTCACTAAAGAAATATGTTGTTTGTTATTTTTCTTTTAGAATGATCTGATTGCCTTATCGAGTGATTGAGGATTCCTAACCCACATATTTTATGTGCGGGAATTTATGTTCTATCCCTTCCAAAGCAACTTGTGGGATTAAACTAGACACTAGCTACCATGACAAGGAATTGATGGCTTCCTTTCGTCTGCCAATGTCTCGGTGATCTTTATTCCTATGCATGCGACACATGTATTGCAAAGTTAAGATATTTGATTTGTGATAAATTCTGGTGGGTTTGTGACTATTTTGATTTTTTTTTTATTGACTGAAATTTCTCTCATGTTGATTCCGTTATAATAGATAATAGACCCAAATCATTTTTTTTTTGTTACAAGAGTACAAGGCCTAATTAAACCATTTAATAATAAAACTTAAATAAAATTTCATTTAATAATAAAAGTATATTTTTAAAAAATGCAATACTATACATATATACATATATTATTAATTCCTCTAAATTTAAATTAAGTTAATCATCCGTTGAGACGTCGTTGACACTATATCCTGTTCCTATCTACCACATCTTAATAATCTAAACAGTGGGTTACTTTATATCATAATTATCATCACTATAATGTAAAATATCATTTTACGTATAGAGTGCAAGAGATATACATATGCATGCCTGGCTTTTGCAGTAGTGAGCCTTCGATATTCAGAGTATCAAAACTCGGAAAGGGGGGAATATATAGTAACCGGAAATAAGGAGCAGCAATAAGCTTTGTCAGTGTCGCTGTTTTGTTTTCCTAGCTTCTTTCTAGTCTGCAATTCCTTTTTCCTTTCTTTGAAATTAAAATAATTTGAACAATATAAACACAACTACTATTGAAAATTATGTAAGTCTATAGTGATCGTTTATATCACTTCACCCATCCAAAATAATTGGGGTTAACATAATTAAATTATAAATGCACTATAAATTTTTATTCATAGGATGGTTCATTTGTTTTATTACATAAAAGGATGATTCATTTGTTTCAATAAAAATTCTTTGTCTTCCAAAATAAATTCCTTGTGTAATTTTTGCTCAAATAAGATATAATTAAGCTTAACTAATGTCTCGGGATTCAATTCAATATAATTATAACAAATATCTCTTTATTTTAAAATGTATTCAATTTTCTTACTTTATATTTATAAAAAAGTCACACATAAAATAAAAAGTAAGCATAATTCTTTACTAGTACAAGATAATTAAATTGTGAAAGTTTGTATAAATAATATAACAAAGTAAAATAAAATAAGTGTATTTTTTTTCAAATAAAAACAAAAGGCTTAATTATATCTGGTAGTTGTAAAAAAAAAAATCATTTTGGTCGTTGAAATTTTTTCTTCTCTGTTTGTGTCT
>PYAF01000917.1:800260-881688 GCA_007407185.1 Glycine tomentella
GGTCACTCAAGCTTTATTAATCATATTACCACTTAATAAAACAACTTTAATTTGACATCAGATATTAAAATAAAAATATATAATAGAGACAAAAAAAAATTAGAGAAAAAGGTAATTCTATAACGATACAAAGATATTAAAACCAAAATAAAACGTCAAATCTAATAATGACAATTTAACATTTCTTTTAGGGGAATGACAATTTAATTTAATTATTCATTTTATCTCTATAATTAAAAAAATAGTTTGTATAATTTTTCTTATTCTTACACGTACATTTTTTGAAATCTAAACTACAAGTATATTCTTTACAAAAAATAATCTTATTTGAGTTATGTAGGATTATTATTGACAATAAACTATTTCTTTAAATATTTAACATGATTGTCTATTCAGAATGAAATTATTAATTAAAATCAAATAAATTTGGATAAGTTGATTCATACACTAGATTTTTGTACATGCCATTTCTAATTCCTTTTATTTCATAAGTTAGGGAGAACTAAAATGGATTAAAATAGTATGTGTAACGACATATATATTAAATTAAAATAATATGGATAGTAATTAAAAGGAGGTTTTTTAAAATATATTGACTGAAATTTTTTTATAACCCATTGGCAATTAAACTTATATAACTACCCCTAAAAAACAATAATAGTCCCTCCCATAGATCTATTATTGGAATTTGTAGGGGAAGGTAAAAATAAATAATATATAGCTCTAACCCAACAATTAACCACAGAGTCTTGTACTTGAACATATACTAACTATATGTGTAATTATCAGTACATATACAGACGCAAAGTGATTAAAACACTAACGAGAGAGAGCGATGACAAGTTGTGAAAAGGACCCTGTATATAATTTCCAACTCACGGTTTTGTGTTGGCCATTTGAGCACAAAAGAGATTGGAATTAACATCTCCCCAGACTAGCCTCCATCCACCTTTTGAGTTCAAAGGGGTAGGGGGTGTCAATAGTCAAAGGAAGACGACTAGCTAGTCCATTGTTGTCCACAATCCATATCCATAATTTTCCACAATAGAAATTAAAACATCAACATGGACATAAGTCCTTACACTCCTCCAAAGAAGCTATCGCCAGAATCCACCATCCACTCCAATAACCATAACAACATCATTACCGATGAGGCTACAACGTTAGATCATAACAACAACAACAACATGCATCGCAGCAACCACAGCCACACGTCCACGAGCCGTTCTTCTGACTCAAGTGAGCCTAGTGAAGACGGAAAATGGGCCCCCAAACTTCTCAGAGAGTGTGCAAAAGCAATATCAGAGAGAGACTCAACCAAAACACACCATCTTCTTTGGATGCTTAACGAGCTTGCTTCGCCTTATGGAGATTGTGATCAGAAACTCGCCTCTTATTTCTTGCAAGCCTTGTTCTGCAGAGCCACGGAGTCTGGTGAGAGATGCTATAAAACTCTTTCCTCCGTGGCTGAGAAGAACCACTCGTTTGACTCAGCGAGGAGGTTGATACTCAAGTTTCAAGAGGTGAGTCCCTGGACCACGTTCGGACATGTGGCCTCCAACGGGGCACTTTTGGAGGCCTTGGAAGGCGAGCCAAAGCTCCACATCATCGATCTCAGCAGCACGCTGTGCACGCAGTGGCCAACGCTGCTGGAAGCATTGGCTACGCGAAACGATGAGACGCCTCATCTTAAACTCACAGTGGTGGCGATGGCTGGGTCGGTGATCAAAGAAGTTGGTCAACGGATGGAGAAGTTCGCAAGACTCATGGGCGTGCCCTTTGAATTCAACGTGATTAGTGGATTAAGCCAAATCACTAAAGAAGGCTTGAGGGTTCAAGAAGATGAGGCTATAGCTGTGAATTGCGTTGGAGCATTGAGAAGAGTCGAAGTTGAAGAGAGGGAAAACTTGATTCGTGTGTTTAAGTCTCTTGGTCCTAAAGTGGTAACCGTCGTTGAAGAAGAAGCTGATTTTTGCAGCTCGAGGGGGGATTTTTTTAAGTGCTTTGAAGAGTGTCTCAAGTTCTACACACTTTACTTCGAGATGTTGAAGGAGAGTTTCCCTCCAACGAGTAACGAGAGGTTGATGTTGGAGAGGGAGTGTTCGAGGAGCATAGTTAGGGTTTTGGCTTGTTGTGGTACTGGTCATGATTTTGAAGATGATCATGGAGAGTTTGATTGTTGTGAGAGGAGGGAGAGAGGGATTCAGTGGTGTGAGAGGCTGAGGAATGCGTTTTCGCCAAGTGGATTCAGCGATGATGTGGTGGATGATGTGAAAGCATTGCTCAAGAGGTACCAATCAGGGTGGTCACTTGTGGTGTCTCAAGGAGATGAACATATCTCAGGGATTTACTTGACATGGAAGGAGGAACCAGTGGTTTGGGCATCAGCATGGAAACCCTAGAATATACTTGTACTTGAATTCAATGAATGTGTATGTGTATTATTGATGATCATTGTATCTATATATTATTATATATATTTGTGTTTGGTGTATGGTACCATTACTATATATATATATTGGGGGGCTAAGGCTAAAGCTAAAGCTAGCTAACCTTAAAACCAAGGGACTGAAGAGAAATACAGTGGAAATTAAGGTGCTCTCTGGGGATATATACCAATACCAAGAGTATTATTATTAGATGGAGCTAGCAATGGATGGATGGCTCTGGATTTTTCTTTTAACTCTTTCTGTTATGATTCTTGCATACTTTGTAATTTTTCTCCAGTCCAAGTCTCCTTTAAAGAGCAAGACTTTTTGCTTGGGAGTTTGTGTTGTTAGACTTTTACACCTTTTTGTTATAGTTAAGTTCATATATTGCTTGCTCTTGTTTGAAGGTGTTTGCACTTGTTCTCTTTTTATGAATTCCATGCTCGGCTTCCTTCCCTTTTTGTACATGGATTGTTTCCCCGAGCTTCTTTTATTTCAGTGCATTGGTACGCGTTGTCCGATTTCAATAGATGATTATATATCTCAATAATGTTACCTCTCTGCACAAAGTATTTTATGCATAAACTTTTAGAAATTCAAGATACTTACGTACAGTTGATGAGAGGAGAGGGAAATTAAAAACCAAGAAAAATGGGTGTTGGTGATGGAATTAGATTTTGCAACTTCAGTTAGAAATCAACTTTATCCATATAGAAGTACATTGTTGATCATATGTACAGTAATACTAAGAAAAAAACTAGACACTAATTACACGAATTTCTTTTGAGATTGACACTCATCATGCTTATTGATATTTTTTATTTAAAAATTATACACATTTTTCTTGTTCTTATTATCATGACTCTTTTTCTAAAGAAATTACATATATTTTTCCTACTTTTAGAGGGGATCATGCATAATTATTTTAATAACAAAATAAGAGAAGTGATTATGTATAATTTCCAATTAAAAAGTTGCAATGTAATTAATGTTAATATAAATACTGTATAAGTTAGTGTATATAATGCTGACAAAAAAAATATAAATTAGTATAATACCTTTTTGAAAGGGTAGGGCAGTGTTTTATTCAATGACTCTTTCCATTTCCAAGTACCCTTTGAAAAGTCTAATTTTTTTGGACTATTTATTTATTCTTATTAAAATTTTAGAAAATCACATTTATTAATGGTTAGACGTTAATTTGATTTTTTTTATCATACATTTATTAAAATTTTATTCCTATTAAGAAAATTAAAAAAATGTACATTTATTAATTTGTGTCTCGTTATATAACTTTTATCTTAACAAAAAATTAACTATTAGTATAATGTATCATTCAAACAGATAATTTTATAAATATATAAAAGTTGGTATATTATTGATATATCATATTGTTAATATAACATATTACACAATTAATATAAATTTAATATATCTATACTAATAATTTAATTTCATTTGACAACTATTATGTTGACAAAACTAATTCTAAACCTTGCTTTTTATTATTGATTTTTTTAGTATATAATGAAAGAGAAATTAGTTTTTGGATTATCCATTGTTAAAAAAAAAGTCTAATTAAATAAAAATATATCTGATGGATTCTATATTTAATCATTGTGACCCTCCTGATTAAATCATAAAACTTACATCTCTCTGTACCATATATATAATGGTCCTATTACAAATTTAAAATATCTTATTCATGACAAATTGCACCATAAGTTTTCGCTTAAGACCATTAATTCCAAAACATCAGATTCAGTATCTAATTAATTCAGGTCGAAATAGATAGAAACATTATCTATGACAAAGTACTCCACACAATTACATTTTTGCGGACTCAAATTTAAGATGATTAATTAGGCCAAATGACATAACTTTTAAATAGTGTTTTAGGTGCTTTTAATATATTGTTTTCAATTAAAATTATAATTTTATCTAAGTAATTAGTGTTGACCTTTATTAATTATATGATTTATTAAGGTAAAAATTCAATTCAATTAAAAAATAATATCAAAAGCATTTCAAAATATTACACATAAATTTTATATCCTAGGCTAAAATGGTACGTGGCATGCCCACGACGGTTACATTGTCATTTTTTATCCGATAGAATTATCATGGACAAAATCATAGTAAATTGTAATAAGTGTTTTTCTATTTTGTTAATTTAATTTTCCAATTATAATTTTTTGTTAAATTAAAACAATTTAAAATTAAATATTTTTAGGGGGATTTTAAAAAAATCAAACAAATCCTTACATGCATAACAATACAGCAGAAATAAGAAAAATGGGTTTCCAAATTTTGAAATAAATAATCAAATGATTTTACACACTTACATCATAATACATTACTTTACATATCACCATCACCGCATAGTAAATTAGTTTCAATTAGTTCCACACAGAACAAAATACGAAAAAAATGGGATGTAAATTCTTTCGATTATAGGCAATAAAGTTTCTAGCTGCTAGAGTTTTTTTGTTTTAACGACGCCAATAAGATTTGAATGACCTAAAACTTCATGTAAACTGTTAAAATTAAATCTCCTGTTAGAGTATGACTCAAACTTGTGCATTGATTACCTACTACAATATGGTATCAATTGGTTTCTAATATCCAAAATCAAATCTATCTAGTTTTAATATTAAGGCACCTACTACAAAGTTGAAGGAAGGATCGTAGTGGAATAAAATGTGTTATGTGAGTTTTACACAAACACATGAATATATCTGAGATAGGCTCGAAAGAGTTTCTAATAAACTGTTCAATGATTCTACCCTTCTACAGGCTTTCGCTTTAAAGAGGCAACTTGGTGAAAGGAGAGAACTCCACAAGTGGGAAACACGGAATCGTACATGTGCTATAATTTTCAAAAGTTATCAGCGTCTAGAATTTTTATTTTTCCACGGGACACTCTCAAGCACAGTCTTTCCATGCATCCCTTATAATTCCTCTTTATATACCTAAATGGAATTGCTTTAATTTGTATCTTGCTGCAATTATGAGTTATCACTATAATTAAGTATCAACTGAAGCATTATTTGAAACACACCACTTTATATATATGCCGATACACATGCATGCACAAATCTTCTTGATTGATTGTACACATCTATTTTTTTTTTCTTTTCATAATTATTGCTTCTATATGTTCATATATATATTTTTCCAAGCATAATATTGAACAAATTAATTTGATCAATTATATATATATATACATATATATATATATATATCATTCCTAATTAATTAATTACCTGTTTACAATTGGGAGGTAGAATTAATATAATTAATGAAAGAAAAAAGAAGAGGGGCCCCATGAGAGACCTTGGTGGCTAGCATGAGGGCTACCGACTAAATGGTATGTGTGGCTTTTGGTCCAGTGATTTGAATAGCATATTTGCTTTAATTTCATGACTGAGCTCTTGCCATCCCTGCCTTTTAGTTTCTATAGGCCAACATTACATAGTGGCAAGCAACTTTTTAGATTGGACTTGTTTGTACTATTAGTACTCTTTTATACGTTACTTGCTTATCACACCCGCAGAATAACTTACATTCTTGGTTTCTCTCCTTCGTACACATAGATATATACATGCACAAGAATGCAAACCACAGCACAATTACATTACATGCATGACAACCAATATTTTTTTTTTCGTATTTTCTTATCACTTCTAATAACGTTGCTTATAAACCATGATTGCTTCATCTAATGGTTTATAAGAAAACCCAGAGGTAGCTTGGATGGAACATAAATGCTTCCATGCACTATTCAAACAGTTAACGAAGAAGAACAATATAAAAAATGAGTATATAGACGCTTAAAAAGAATCTGGGTCAAGGAAAAAGCAAATAGTAAATATGTCGCTACATATAAGGCTTTTTATTCCCTTTTTTCAAAACTTGACTACTACAAGTCACGCTCAATTTTAGAAAGTGAAATTCCCAACACACACAAATGGCATATATTATGGTTTGGTATTAGTATATTTTTGTCAAATAAAAATTATACTATTAGCATAAATATTATAAATTTATATTAGTAGTGCAATTTGTCTTAATGACAATTTTATTTGTAGGAAAACAAACATATATTATATTATTATATCATATATATGTTTACATATGTAGCATGTAGCTAATTAATTAGACTCATGATATTAATTTATACTAATATTTCAACTTCATAAAAGGCCATAGCTACCATAGTTATTTAGGCTTTTTCAATTGTACGTCTAGATATAGCATCTTTTGAATTGAAACTAGAGAGAATCGAGAGGATAATAAATTTAATAAATTAGATTGATTGAGAATGTAGAAATTGCATTGTAGTGTACGGTGAAGGTAACCCTAAATTAAGCTTATCACAAACATGCGATTGGTAAAATTTGACACTCTGATTTGATTCCCTCGACCCTGAGCGGCATGGAGCAAAAAAATTCTTATCAACACTTAAATATTTAGAAAAAATAATTAATTACATAGAAAAAGGGAAGGTGTCTTACGATTTGTTGGAGAAAATTGCTTTTTGAGGTAAAAGTCAAGTGATGTCACTTTGGGGGGGAAATCCTAAGTTTCTTCTACCTTGAGAAAAAATATCGCTTTATTGATATTTTTCTACTACTGCTACTGCTTTTTTTTCCAGCGATTTTCAAGCTCAAGTCAAGAAGCAAAGGTTGAATTCTAGACCATCAAGTGTAGCATTCAATTGAAAGTAAGGGGAGAAGAAACTCAAACCAATAGATTTGTAAACAAATTTTATGGTCTAATTTCTGTAAAAGTTTGCTACTCTTTGTTTTCCATAGTGTTTAGGTTAGGGTTTTTTGTTGAAACCCTATCTAAAAACATATAGTTAAGAGTTTTCCCCTATATTCATTTTTTTCTGAATTCCCCTATATTCATAGTCGTATCTAGGAATTTGGGGACTGAAGCTAAAATTTGAAAGAAAATTGTAATATTAATTATCAATCTTTAAATTAATCTTCCATTTTTTAATTAACAAGAATCTTCCAATTTTTTAATTTATAAAATAATTATCAATATTTTACAATCAAATTGTTCTAATATTTCATTCTCAGTGGCTAATTCATTCAATTCATCTTATAACATTATTGATCTTAGATAAAATTTAATCATTTTTCATTTTAAAAAAACTTCTTTTGGTAGTGCTAAGAACTAAACATAGCCTTGGGTGAGACTAACTGGTAAAAAAGACCTTCGTATGTTTTAATTCTTGTTCTCTTATCTCATACCTATACGTTTAACATTGTGTTTCAAATATTCTTTTGATTTGGGTTTTATAAAAGTTTTTGGTAAGAGATTTAAAATAAAGCTTGTTTTAGAGCGTATTTGCATTGTCTTAAAAACAGACGATATTCTACCTTTTGGAAAAAAATTACGAAAAATTAATTGATTCTAAATTCAACCCACTTCTTATTTTCCCTATGTTGTAAAGTTATATTAAAAAATAACCATGAGACATTGAGCCATCAACAACCCCATTTTATTTTACCAAGAAGAGACATTTTCATGTTGCAACTTGAAAAAAATATCTTCGTTTAACAATTGAGACATAAGAATAGAACTAAACTATTAAAAAGGGGGAAGGGGGAGGAACAAAACATAATGTTCGATCATGGTGAATAAATTAATCATTATTGAAAATAAAGACCTTAGCATAAAAAATATTTATATTCAACTAATACCATATTAAACTTGTTCGATCGATTGTAACAAAACAAAAAACTTGTTTGATCTAAAACAAGTGAAGTTTTGACGATGTGGAAGTGATTATAGGACAAAAAATGTCATATGTATTGACAAAAAACTCAACATATATGTCTTTCTTATTTAAGATATAAAAAAATAATTTTAAAATTCATTTTAGTTCCTACTCACTGTTTATTCATCATAGGAGGTCAGATAACTAGAGAAGAATGAATTGAAATGTATCAAAATTGACTGGGATACTCATATTATATTATTAAATAATTACTAATCTACAGGTATTAAATAAGTGCTCTCATTGTGTAAAAAAAAAAAAAAAAGTGCTCTCATAATAATAACAGAAAAGTGCTTTGTATGCTTGGTGGTTGGATTACTGTTTTTTATTTTTATGTGTTGTATATAATTGTTTGGGCCATAATTAAGAAAAATAGCCCGAGCTATACGGACCGGAACAATACGAGTTAAATGAGCCCAGGTATTTTTGGGCTTAACCTAGATAGAGCGAGGCCCATTTTAGTGAAGGATGTCAGGGTCGAAAATGGGCAAGGGTAAATTTTAATGTAGGGTTTAGTTTATAAACCCTAACAAGGTGGATTCTGAATCTGAAGTAAGGGATCGAGCCTCGGAGGAGGGAATCGCAGCGAAGTACACTATGGTGTTTCTTTCTATTCTGATTATCTTCACCAATTGTTTTAGTATTTTGTAGTATTCTATCTGTGATTGTTTCGCATTCTACGATGTGAAAACGAATGCTTTGGCATTTCACTCTTTCAATTTTTTTAATAATGATCAACCTACGCCTAACTTGGATTTATCTAGGTCTTTTTCGTTTTCATGAGTTCCCCAGTGGTAATGTTGTTGATAAGGACAATTTTGACTGTGAAGCTGAGACACTGTTTTAATTGCTCCAGGTCAAGCCATTTTGCTTGTGTAATTCTTTCAGCGGTAGAGATTAGATACCCTTTAATTTGTAAAATGTTTGATTTGGATTAACATCTAAGAAACTGAGCCGAATGGCATCTTGTGATCCATGTTGTCGAGTTCACCTAATGGGATAAGGCTTTCTTGTTGTCTTTGTACTGTGTTTTGGTGGTTGATGCTTACGAGTTACGTGTGGTGTGTTGTGTTTTATTCAGCCGAAGCAAATTCACGAGATTAAGGACTTCCTCCTCACTGCAAGGAGGAAGGATGCACGCTCTGTGAAAATCAAGCGGAGCAAGGATGTGGTGAAGTTCAAGGTCCGTTGCTCCAAGTACCTGTACACCCTCTGTGTGTTTGATTCTGAGAAGGCTGATAAGTTGAAGCAATCACTTCCTCCAGGTTAGTTACTCACATCACAAATATTTCTGCTGACACTTTTTATAGCTATATTATGTGAATATGGCGCTTTGTTTTGAGTGTTTTCTCTTTTCATTTTGGAAGAAAACAGAAAATAAGAGTGAAAATACATTTATTTTAAATTTAGAAAACATTTTCTCTAAATATATTTTCAAAAACAGGCTCAAAATTAAAAATAACAAATCAACTTTTCCAGTCTTTACTAAAGAAGTGAAAACACATTGATACCTTAAAGTATTTTCTGGCACGGTGGTACTTTAGAGTATTTTCTGGGAGTATTTTTTTCTCGATAAATGATATCTAAATCTTGAAAATTTGAAACTAAAAACTATTTTCAAAAAATGAAAACAAAAAAAATAACGCTCAAAGCGTCCCTAGGTAGCTGAATTACATAAATTGGTATATTTCTACTTTTGATTGTAAGTTGGAATAATTCTTCAAATTGGGAAGCAAAGGATAAAATTGTATTGTGGACAAGAAAAATGAAACACCTTACATTGCATGTCTCAACTGGGTCTTGTTTCTTTCTTAGTTTTGGATGATGTGCTTGATGAGGAAAGTTCAAATGAAGATTTTATGTCATTGTCTTATAAGTATAATTTGTATATGATTCATCTTTGCAGGTTTAAGCGTGCAGGATGTGTGATTCTTACTGCTGTATGAAGATTAGGCTTTGCTCTGGATTTTGGGGATTCATATTTAGTAAATGGTTCAGAGAATTTTCGTATTTGTTGGTACATTTGGGATCATGTTAGTATTTTGTTTTAAGACTGATCCAACTTGCTTGGGGATTATGTGGCTAGTTGATTAAACCTCGTTAATTTGACGTCAATACATTTCCAGTCGTTTATGCATTCGTTTTGGGCTGAACCGTAGATTAGGATAGGATGCTTCTATCCTTATCTACAAAACTGTAGATAAAAACATTTCTTGGTCAAAATCTATTGCCAACTTGACACCTCAGATTGTCTACAAGAAAATTGACTCGAGAATTAGTAAATGAATGGTGTAAAAAGATTTAGAATTATTCTTCTGATTGCCCACACGTCATCTATTGGCAACTTGTCACCTCGTTGCAAAACTGTCAAAATCATGTTTCAAATAAATTTTAAACAAAGATCAATAGGCTCGTTTACTTTTACCAAAATACGAAATTAATAAATTTGAGCAAAATTGATGTCAATTAATTCTTTTAAAAATCAAGTTTAGATAATTGAAACATACACTAAAAGTTCATTCGCTTATAGTAGTCTAGGGAGCGTGTTATAAACTTATAATTTCTTAGATGACATTAACTACTGAAATTAATTGTGGCACTAATATTGGATTTTTGTTGCACGTAAAAGGATGTTCTGCTGTAACAATTTGTTTTGGAGTAGATTAAATCAAATATGGGCCTTTTTACATATGGACCCAAAGTGTGTTGATGATTTATTAACGGTTGTGTTCTGTGTGTTGATGCTTTGCAAACTAACAGTCTACTAATCTAGAATTATTCTTGCATTCTGAGATCATTAATTCAAAATAAAGATGTTTCAAACTCTTTATTTTTAATATATCTTAAATTTATAAACAATCGTATATAGTTCCTCAAATAACAAGACGCAAAAAAATTGGCATGGCAATGGAAGATTCGAAGTTATACGCTATAAAACCCAAGACAAACATGGATTTGCAATGGATGCTCGGAAGAGTTTGTTCAAAGCTTGTTTGAACTTATAACAATGATATATGACCTTTTTATAAGTTTTTAACAAACTTTTTTTTTTAAATCATAGGAATTGAACATGGTATCAGGGGTTTACCAACATTCACTACATTGTTCAACCAATTTACCAACATTCACATACATTGTTCAACCAATTGAACAAGATCTCTTAGTTAAAGAGGTTTAATAAGTTTCATAAAATCAAATTTAATTTATTTTAATTAATTTTACAGTAATATTTATAAATAAGTTTTACTAAATAAGTGCTTAATTAAGATATTTACCTAATACATCCAAAACCAATTGCCAATCATAAAACACCACTAATGCGATCGAAAAAATTTGAAAATCCAGTGGGTCAGAAAATAAATGATAAGGAATGGATAAAAAACTGCCTTCAAAATTTAGATCATGTATAACAATGAAATGAGACTAGCTTTCATGTAATGTAGCTAAAGAAAAAACGGATGTTGATAGTAACAAGATTGTTTCTAAAATGCTGACTGCAACAAGTTATCTTTGGCTATTTCATTTTCAGTATCAAGCAAGTGGTCTGTGCTTCAACAAGGATGGATTTAAAATTGTGATTTTTTGGTATCGGAGACATTATCCAGACAGAACACATGGTCAGTGAAACGTAACATTAATACTTTTTAGTTTTTCGTCACTAAATTTGATTGCTAATTCTTCAATTTTTAACAATTTTTTTTTCACATGAAGGCTTCTTAGTATGGCTGGCTGATGGCTCCTTCACCTTCTCATTTGGTCACATTTGTAGTTGCGCTGTTGTTGGCACCATGAACGTATTGTTATGGTTTAGATGTTTTTCCGTTGTTGATTGTTTTTTTTTTTTTGTGGAGAAAAAAAATTATGGTCGCGTTGAGACTTATTATATGTTTAGGTTTTACCATTTAAATTATTTTGTTTTTCCCTACATGTCATTTTGATACAATTATGGTTTTTGATCATGATTTGACTTTCCGAATGTAACATTTTAATTTTGGGTCGAAGCATTAATTGTATTAGATTAGATTATTGGGTATTTCTTTGACCATTCAGTTTTCCACTTCTGTATTAAAAATCGCAGGGATGGATTTTCCACCCCATGTGCTATATGCGACTTTAAGCAATTCAACATTTAAAGTTTATTATTCATGCTCATGCTCCGGAGTCTGCCAAAAAGAACATTCAGCAAATGAAATTTATAACTAGGAAATGGTAAAAGTAAAGGCCCACACACAGCAAAAATACAAATTTATTGTATTGATTTATTGAGAATTCGGTAAGGAATGAGGATCTCTATGATATACCTAGCAAACAATGGTTGTCCCAGCATCCAAACCAAATGCATTAGATAAGGGCGATGATTGAGCCACAAGTTATATGAGTACTCAATATTCCACGTTAATCACGAAGATATTCTAATGAAATTTAGTGAACTAGAATTATATTTTATTACCTTTGAGACTTTGATGCATATGGTAGTAAAATCAGATAGGACCTACGCAATAAAAGCGTTCACACCACACCGTGCTCATCCCTCCCTAAATAATTACCTCCGCTCCGCAGCATTTCGGTTAGCAAAATTATTAGTTTTTGACTTTACTTAGTCTCTCTCTTTTTTTTTTTTTCTTTTCATGCCAAATCCTTAATGGATTTGATTCCTACTCAGTTTTACAGTGGATTTCGATATGAATTATACTCCTGGTGTGTATTACGATCGAACAAATCTAATTAATTAATGCTTCTAAATGACGTTCCTTGTCAAGTTTTCTCAGCACATTTAATTGTTGAAACACTTTTTATTTTACATTAATTTCAAAAAAAAAAAACAGTGGACACACTAGAAATCAAATCGGAACCTTCTATGAGCGAACTTAGTTGTCTCGTGTAAGCTCTTAGTCTTAGCCTCTTAGGTGATCAAATTTTCTTGTTGGCCTTGTAGTTATTCAACAAACATGATATATCTTCTAACATGTTAGAAAACGATTATATCTTAATAAATACTCTCTCTTTTTTCTCAAAAACTCTCCAAAAATTGCAAAAGTGGTTATTTATTTAAAAATCAAATGAATTAAGGCAGGTTTTGAGAGATACGATGTAATTTTTTATTTTTTTTGGATATCCTGTACGATGTAATTTTACTGGAGTGTAATGTATCCAAATATAATTAGACACCGTGCCACTTTTTAATATGTAAGTATGTAACTGTAAAACGCGAGATTAACGATAAAGCAGGAAGATACTTTTTAGCTGCTTAGTGGGCTTAAGTAAGCAATTGCTTCTGTACTTTTTAAACAGACAAAGAATGTATGTCAAATAAAGAATTTTTACAGCTTGATGACAGATACGTTATTCATTTTTTGTATGATCCATAGACGAAGTTACAAATGCTCAATTATATTCATATTTTATATATATATATATATATATATATATTATTTGTGTAAAAAAATTATAATATTAAATGATGACAAGTTGTCACATTATTTGATAAATTATGTATTAAAAGTAAAGTAGTATAGTTTAGCATGTTGCATCATTGAGTTTGACTCGTTCACGTCGTGAATATGTGCCCCTTATGGATGTCCCTAGTGATGGGTGGTTGAGGCAGCCTTTCTTTCTAATATATATTTCTATATCATTGTTGGCAATCTAATTATCTCTATTAGCCGTCTTTTTCTTCCTTCATGTTAACTTAATAAATGCAATATAGGTTCTTCTCACCCAATCTTAGCTTATATAAGAAGAACAGTTGTAAAAGTAAATAGTTTTCAATCGCATATTTCATTATTGAATAACAATATAACAAACTCTTACACACTATACCATTATATTCTAATTAAATATTCTATAAGCAAAACATATTCATTTTATTAAAAGAAATTAGGAGTCCATAAGATAGTGAAATATATTTACTTGTTTAGTCATGTCTAACCCTATTATATATACTTAAAGTCACCCTGTACATAAATCATAATATATATTATTTATTTCATATCAACAAACTTATCTGTTAATATGACATCTTTTATCATCAATTAATGTCAATTTATAATGTAGTATTAATAAATTGATTTTTATTATATGAGAATTATATATACATATATATGTGTGTGTATGAAATTCATAATATATGTCAATTTTTATCTACCTTTTTATATTCATATTAAATGAACTGAATAAAAAAAAAGGAGAGAGAATGTTCTTAGTTGAGACGTGATTGATATATGATGACAAATTATTCCCCACGTTAATAGTGTGGGAATCAAGTGATGCTAATTGTGTTTTTTGGTTGTCCACAGTGCTAATTGTGTTCTAGGCTTAGCTATAAGGAAAATAGAAGAAAAGCGGGTCCTGATAACATATATTTATACCAAAACTGCTATCAGGTAAAAATAATAAAATATGAACTTACAAACCACCTAATCACCCATGCATGAAACGGCTAAGGGATTGACTCCTTAATTGCTGATCGTTGTATAACACATTAACACGTACGTACACTAGCTAGTAGTCTAGTACAACTACAATTTATAGAAACTGGTTGGAGAATTATATAACACATTAACATATCAAATATCCTCTAAAAAAAAACACACACACACACACACATCAAATAACTGACTGACTGCAGAATTAATTATATACTTCTCATCTTAATGGTGTGATATGTGAATTTATAATACTATTATGTATTATATTATATGCCAAGCCAGTGGCTTTGGATGCCAGGTCGATCAGGTAGTAGAAACATGGTCCACACTCATACCATCTTTTCTTTTTTTCTTTTTGTTTTTCTCCTCTTTTTTCCTTGCTTGCTCTTTTTGGCTAATATATGGTTCCATTATGTGTGATGTGTATGCTAAGTTCCATCATTTTTCTTTTGTAAAGTCCCATAATCTTTTAGATTATGATAAGTTCAAGTTGAAAAAGTATAACAATTGAAGATGTTAAGCAAGGATTAACAGCATATATACCTTTCATTATTTTTCACTTCGCTAAACTATATGTGTAATTATATATATTGATAGTCTTTGTAAAAAAATTATATTTTTTCTCCCTAGTATTGTTATAACAAATGACGATTTTATTGATTTCATAGAATAAAAAAAATAAGAGTAATATAGACTAATTAAGACCTTGACCTTATAATAATGTATGAAATGAGTTACATTAAAATTTTATACAATATTTCAAATTAAAAATTAATATTGACTATGCATTGATAGATAAAACAATTAGGATCTACTCTTTTGAGGTTTGACTTTAAAAAGAAAACAACCTCCATCCTCTCCAATATCCTCCTGTCAAATGTATTATAGTTATTTTAGGTTCGAAATGATAATTTATATCCTCAATATTTTTAAATACAGATTCCTTTCTTTGTTTCTGTTTTTAAATTAAGGTTCTTTACCTTAATTATTAGTTAGTTGCTATATTCATGGTCAACTGTTGGAGATAATGTCCTTCACATGTTGGGTATAATGTGACAGGGAGTGTATAATCAACGATTTTGTGTTGGTATCTAAAACTGCCAATTAAGTTCACAAAAAAATTATAAATGTAAGGATATATACCTATCATGTGTAGCTTTATAAAATTTATTTGTTTGTAATTGTAATTATAAATACAGGATTGCTTCTTAATATACTTACCTTTTTTAATTATCATTTTTTTCTTAACTTTCATTCCATTGGGGAAAAAAATTATAACTAATCTTTGATCGAGAGATAAAAAAAATATGCTAAAAAATTATTTTTATCAAAAATCAAATTCAAATAATATCTAAATAATTCAACCTTAACTTTAACATATTAATCATTTGTGTATAATCGTTTGATTTGTTTGAGAATGTTTTGTTTTGATATAGTTAAAAAAATTATTCTAAAGATATGATGATAGAAAATCGTGATTAATTTACATTTACATATACAAAATTTGAAAGATGTGCGAATTTGAGACTCTCAGGTAATCAGTTTTCTAAATTCATAGTTATTTTTAATCAAGCAAAACATAGGTAATCAGAAAAAATAAAAATTCTTTTATTTCTTAAGTTATTCTTATTTCCCCTACACAGTAATTCAATCCGGTCACGTAATTCCCAATCCTAACTTACCAAACATTTTTATTACTTATTAGCAATGAATAAAAGCGCATTGCTTCCACACGTTTTTTTTTTTACTAAATCAATATTGAATTTAAATAAATATAAAATTAAAATAATAAGAATTTTAGATTGTTTAAAACATATGGAAGGATTGAAAAGTGTCCTATTTAGCATATAACTTATGTTTGATTTTTTTTCTGTGTGTATTTTTTTTTTAAGTTAATGATCATCATATATCACGAGTTAAATTCATAATATCTAAATAAAAAGCATTATTAATAATAGAGAGAGCTTGGTACTTAAAAAAAATCTTTATATTTTTTATTTACAGAACACATCTAAAAAAAACACCGCAAACACAAGTTATTTTAAAAAATCATTTAAATTTATACATGAATCAATTCAATAAAGAAAAAGACCCTCTAATTATATTTTATTTATACTAGCCGACAGCCCATTTGCCTTGGTCCTAACTCCTAACACTAACGCTATACATAGCACATGCACCCATTTGCAATCACTCGTATGGAAACTTCAACGATAATCATTCTACATTATAAAAAATAAAAAAACCAAAGTATTCCTCATTTTCTCAGAGAATAGGAAAAAAAAAACATGTTAAAATTAGAATGACATTTTGAGTCCCTAGCTAGCTAGCACAGTACCCTTTTTGTCCCTCCTAGAATCAAGCAGTTACCACCTTTGGATTGAGTGGCTTGGCAACACCTCCACACGGTTGAACTGCCCCCACAATTCTTCTGGGTTCAATCCAACCAAAACAAAGCAAATTGAGTGGGTCAGGTCGCAAGTGTTGAAGAAGAGCATGTGTGTGTAGAGATGTGTTTGTCTCACACTTACACCTCTTTGCGTATCAATCATGCAATAACCTGCCGCCAATTATACCTCTTCTCTTCAGTCTTTTCTTTTTCTTTTTCTTTCCTCTTCCAAAATTCATTCCTCTGAATCTTATTTTATTTCTTCTTCCACACAAAAACCGTACCAACCCCCAAACAATTTCTGGAATTTCCACCAAAAATTTGGCGCCAGTTGTTAATTGTTATGTACACCTAGCTGTACAGTACAAGTCCCATCTCTTTTATTTTTTACTTTATTCGATATTAATTATATTCCTGTTTAGTGAATACTGTCTTATTCCTTGGTTTTTGTTCTCCATTTGAAAATTGCTACCAAAACCAGCCTATCCAAATCTGAATATTTTCTTAAACTGAATCTCTCTGTACTTTTTTGTTATCCTATGAATTAGGCCATATTTGTTACAAAGAAAATTAATTTCCCCGGGGTTTTACTATAATTTTGTGCCAAGTTTTTTTTTTTTTTTTTTTTTTTTTTTTTTTTTTTTTTTTTTTTTTTTTTTTTTTTTTTTTTTTTTTTTTTTTTTTTTTTTTTTTTTTTTTTTTTTTTTTAATCGAAGAGGTTTTGTTCTTATTGGGGATGCATATTGAGGGTGGTGGAGGAAAACAACAATGGCGAATCTGGTTCCGGGGGTGCTTCTGAAGCTTCTTCAGCACATGAACTCGGATGTGAAGGTTGGTGGCGAGCACAGGTCTTCGCTTTTGCAAGTTGTGAGCATTGTTCCGGCACTTGCAGCAGGGGGTGAGCTTTTCCCAAACCAAGGTTTTTATCTCAAGGTCTCTGATTCCTCTCATGCCACCTACGTGTCACTCCCTGATGAGCATGATGATCTCATTCTCAGTGATAAGATTCAGTTGGGTCAGTTTGTGTTTGTTGATCGCTTGGAGGGTGCTTCTCCTGTTCCCATTCTCAGAGGGGTTAGGCCTGTTCCTGGGAGACACCCTTGTGTTGGAACCCCTGAGGATATTGTTGCAACTCATTCCCTTGCTTTCCTCGATCATGGTAATGGCAAAAATGTGGCTTGTTCTGGTGGGGGTGACGTGGATAGATCCAAGTCTCCGAGGAAGGTGTTTGGTGGTGGGGTTGGGGAGAAGGAGAAGAAGGAGAGAGTGAGATCAATTGTTGGTGGTGGTGGTGGTGGGAGTGGTAAAGAGGATGTGCAATCGAGCAAGGCAAGTGCTGTTTTCGGAAGGAGCAAATCTCAGCCTCAGCCTCAGCAACCTCCGCCAATCAAGCCTGCACTCAAGATTCAGGTCAAGAAGGAATCCTTGACTAGATTGAAGTCGACTAATTCGCGGTCCATTCCTTCGTCACCAAGTAGTTGCTACTCGTTGCCGAGTTCTTTTGAGAAATTTGCCAATGGGGTCAGGCAGCATCAGGCAAAGGTTGGGGCTAAGGTGGGAGTGGCGGAGACGGGAAAGGCTGTTCGCGGGGCAAGTAGTTTGGTTGGGAAGAAGATTGCGGTGGGAAATCCGATTAGAAATTTGGTGCAGGGAATTGAGCTGGGGACAAAGGCTCTAAGGAAGAGCTGGGAAGGGAGTATGGAGGTCAAGACTAAAGAGTCTTCCAAAACCACGGTCGCAACCAAGTTTGATTCTAAGCCTGAAGCAAGTGTGAGTCACCGTTTCTCCTTTTGAGCAACTCTTGATGTCAAATGCCTAGGCTTGCTGGATTAAATTGTGTGTTTTTCCTTCGAAAATTTATGTGGAATACTTTGCTGTAAAGTTTAGTTGGTGTCAGTCTGAGAGACCTGGATTTCAATTCATTACCTCCATGGATTGAGTCAATTAAACAATTTTATATATCTTTTCTTTCATTTTATGGTCTACCAGACGCCTAGGAGGAGAAGCATTTCAACTGAAAAGTTGCTATCTAAAGAGGAGAGCAGGATCCAAGCACCAACAAAGCCCTCTAAGGAACAACATAAGATTCAAACGCCTACAAAGAAGGCTAATGCTAATGGAACTGTGGAGGAACAAGAAAAGTCTAGTAAGCAAAGAACTTCCATTGGAAAGAAATCAGCAGAAGTTTCTAACAGCGGACTCCCTGGAAACTTGGTCAAAGT
Organism: Glycine tomentella; assembly: GCA_007407185.1. NCBI lineage: Eukaryota > Viridiplantae > Streptophyta > Magnoliopsida > Fabales > Fabaceae > Glycine > Glycine tomentella. The sequence continues at coordinate 819,523 of PYAF01000917.1, forward strand.
TGCTCTAAGTAATAGAAAAGTGACAGATGCAAGTGTTCAATGGGCTTCACTCCCATCATCTATTTCATGGATTGGAAGGGTATATCCATTAAGAACTCCTTTGCTTTCACATTTTATTTCTTTGATTCTTGGCTGTCACAGAATATATTTGAAAAAAATGTTCTCATGAGTTACACCAAAACAACTCAAATGAGTATCATGTTAGATTCATGAATACTACTATATAATAAGTATGCCACAGGTATAAAACTGCGTCATATGATCATATCATTGTTCCTAACTTATATCCTTACTAGATGATTATTCAGAAGAATATATGGCATACTGAATCCTTCTGTTCAGATGAGAAATTCTTTAACTGTATTGTTTTGTTCTTATTCTATGTTGACATTTGTGACAGGAAGTAATGAAACACAGAGATGCGGCACAGCTAGCAGCAACTGAGGCTATGCAAGAGGCCGCCGCCGCCGAGAGTTTACTGCAATGTCTAAGGTATGAATAATTCAAATTAGGAGAATAACTTTAGGCAATTAATTACGAACAATTCTTCTGGACTGCCAAAATGTTTAGAAGTCTTAGTTTACACTGTTACTCAATGTGGTCAAGATTGTAAACCTAGATATATGACTGATATCTGTACTTCTGAGCAAATACTTTCTTTATCTACTGAAGTAAAGCGCCTCTTTCACTGAAGAGGTAAATCAGTGTCATTCCAAAAAATTATTGTTGATACTTTCAATGAATTGTGTCTTCCAATTTCCATCACTTCTTCAATATTCTATTTTATCATCAGATAGTACTAACAAGAATATTGAAATTGAAGTATTCGAATTGGTGGCATAAATCCTGTACTTTATTATTTGCATTGCTATGTATAGATTTTCTTCTTCATTCTGTCCTATTTTGGAGTTGCGTTTTGCCTAATCTATTATCAATTATCAAGAACGTATTGGTTAACAGGCATATATATGTTCTGTCATTCCTTGGGTAACTCTAAACATGCATACAGTTGTATGTACTGTCATTATAAATTCCTACTATTATAATTGCTCAATTTATTAACCCAGATCTGATGGAAGTTCTCTTTACATTTGAATTATTGTGGTTGGAGTGATATAGCATCTAATCAATCCATTGGCCTTACTCATTGTTCTCAAGTACAAGTAGTTCATTCTCGGTGTTCATTTGAGCTATGCATATCCCATATGTAGTTAGTGGTTTTGGGTTATTCTATTTGAGTATCTGTTTTTTCTCCATTACACATTGCCATTCAGTGGTAAAAATTTAAGAGGTGGGTAATTTTATGTTTGAACTGACTTGCAATTTAACCTAAAGTAAGATGCCTAATATACAGCAGGATTTCAGGTTTATCCATAAATATAGTTGTTGCTACATTTGATAGATTATTGTGTTGGAATGTTCTAATTCCATGCTACATACCAAGTTGTTGCTGACACTTGTTTGTGATGTTTCTGGCAGAACATATTCGGAGCTAACTAATTCTGCTAAGGAACATAACCCACAGCTAGCAGTAGAGCAATTTTTAACTCTTCATGCTAGCCTGAATAGTACCCGGACAATTGTTGAATCCTTGTCAAAACCCATTCCAGATGGTTCATCTCCAGATTATGAAAGGAGCACAGTGGAAGAAGCTCTAAAAGTAAAAGCGGATAGACAACAACAATCAGCTTCCTGGGTCCAGGCAGCCTTGGCCACCAATTTGTCATCATTTGCTGTTTTTACAAGAGAATCTCAATCATCCAAGCTTCCAGCTTCAAGCAATTCTCAAAATCAAAAGACTGTTGTGGGAAGTCGACACATGTTAGTCCTACACAATTCCATTGAAGATGCTTCATCAAAAGTTCATGCAAAAACTCGTCTGACAGCTAATTCCAAGCATTCCTCACAAGGAACTCTTCGCAAATCAGGTGATGGGTTATTAAATGGTCAGAAGAAACTAGTGCCACCTCTCCCAGAATGGGTTAGAGGAAATGGTCTCAATGAGGTAGTTAATTTGGCTGAAATGTTACAGTTACAGTCCCGAGACTGGTTTTTGGGATTTGTTGAGAGGTTCTTGGACAGTGATGGGGACACTACCTTGTCAAATAATGACCAAATAGCAGGTATGCTCACTCAACTAAAGAGTGTTAACGATTGGTTGGATGAGATAGGATCGAGCAAGGATGAGGGAGAATCATGCCAGATATCAACAGAGACAGTTGACCGGTTGAGGAAGAAGATATATGAATATCTTCTTACACATGTTGAATCTGCTGCTGCTGCACTCAGTGGTGGATCACAATCGTCACCTCAGATCCAAACAACTCAAAGTAAAGCCAAAAGGTGAATGAGTACATAGCTTAGCTTAACGATGCATGACTAGATAGGCAGAGTGGGACTAAACTTGGTCACTAAAAGTTGTCCAAGGTCCTCTTTATATTTCAATTAATTTTTGCCCCCTCTTTCGTCTGTTTGTACATAAATCCTACATGGGGTTTGAGGTATAGATGGAGTCTAATTATTTAGTAGGGGAGATAACAAACATGATTTATGAGGATGTTTTCTTTCGTTTTTCTGAATATTGTTCAGATAAATTTATACAAATTGAAACAATGGAAGATATAAGCAGATATGATCTTTTCTAATGTCCTTCCTTGAATTTTGTGGTTCTTGCATAGTTTCCCAAATCATGTACGATATAATTTCTGGTGCCAAAGTATAAAGCCTAAAGCAAATCCATTTCGTATTTCACCTGTCAACTCTCCATATCATTTGATTTGGGTGTCTTATTGGCGCAACCATGAATTGCATTTTCACGAAGAGAATTATGTACCAATCTATTTGAGTACCAATCACACGCAGCATCTTAACTGCTAGGCTGCATCAGGACAAATGAAAAATGAAAATCTCTCTTCTAGTTCTAGATTTGCCCCTTTGGAAATTCTCTCTTTTAATTGGGTTGTCAGTATAGGTTGAAAATGTTACAACTTATAAAACTACAGATAATAAGATAAAATGTAACACTATATATGACATTAGGTGATATTTGCTCCACTAGTTGTTTCGTGATCAAGTTAATGATTTATGAATTTTGAAGCAGAGTTGTTTAGCCCCAACAATACTGCATCAGCTCGTCCAACAAGAAAATAGTGCAAACTTTTACCAAGAAGAGGATAGTTATTGGCTGCAGGAACAATTCAAACGTGCAGCACAAAGTCGTATCATGTAAAATTAACTTTGGTTAGAAGATATCGAGAAGGTCAAAGTCAAAGGATGATAAAAATGTATGCAGTGGAATTTTGGAAAACTGAATGTTTCTTGCTGACCAGTGCCAATTGGGCTGACCCAATTTTCACAGAAATAAAAATAGAGTCAGCCTGTTCAAATGGGGACCAGAGTTGATTTTGACTCACTTACTTTTAATAATCATCTATCCTTTTGGTTGTTATTAAGTGTTTATCTAAAGTGGAATATTGCGGCTTTTGCGTAAAAGAACATTAAAAAAAATGATATCCTAATTAAAACAGGAAAAACATCTTTATAAAGTCTCAAAATTTGTTCGAATGATATCCTAATCAAAACAGGTTCCTAGTCTTCTTATAGTTCAAGAGCTTGGCACACCTGACTATGGTGGACTGGAAGTGCAGCAGTCTGTTATCCCTCCACTGTCAGGAGCCGGATGTGGTCGCTGAAACCAGCCTCACGCTATGCCCTCCGGTTTCGGAACAAGGAGACCTGAACCTTCACAAAAATCCTGGTGCCTTTACGTTAGTTACAAGCTAGCATTGCCCAGCTCAGCAAACGAATGCAAATGTCGAGAGAATTATAAATGATAATGTGTAAGGAAACTATACGATGTCGGACTTGTCTCTCTGCTTTAGGTAGGAGTTGTCTAAAGTGTTTACAATGGTTTACCTTGAATCTACTCTGACAATAATAAAAAAGACGTGAAACTGAAATTCCAAAGTGCATTTAACTCGGTCCTAGCTCAAGATACAGATCATTGATTAGATTAAATTACAACAAACAATTAATGATGAACTTTTGTATTTTCAGGCTTGGTAAATATTCTAACCGTTAATCTGGAGACAAATAATTCCCAAGTTCTCCAACTAGATGTAGCCAATTAATGTTTGCACGTGAGTTTGGACAAACGATAATATCTAGACAAGAAGTAGTAGTCAAGTAAGGCTAATTAAATTGAAGCACAAGAAATATAAGTATTGGGAAAAGCCACCATTGAAGCCGCAAGTCCTTTGGCTGCATCTTAAACTTCTTCAGATAACTTGTGATTATCATAAAATGTCCCTTGGTTTCTTGCCATTGTTGTTTCTCATTGTCCTTAATTCAGGAGGAACTCTCTTCTCCACTTCTTATATATCAATCAAGAGTATATGTCAATTGCGGTATCCACGTACTGCTGAGCTTGAAGATAAATCATAACCCCTTATGTTTCTTTTAGTTCCTTCTACAAATACTGTTAATCCTTACTCAAAAAGTATGTAGCTAGATGTTCCCAAAGGGATCGGGATTTTCACTGATTACAACACAATTTTATCTCGATTATATAATTAAGTGTACCACTAACATAAAATCTAAAAGTTTTTCAGATTGTATGGTAGTGGTACACTTGAAAAGTGATTTGAATTAAGCTTCATTGAGTATCTGAAGCCTGACAAAGTTTTAATTTGAGTTTTCAGGTGAAGGCTAGTTCATTGGTGACCCGCAGTACACAATGTGGAAGAAATCATGGCTTAAGTCTAATAACAGGAGGTGAGCATTAGCAATTCTAGCAAGGGCTTTGATGTCTTTTTTCAATAATTATTTTACTGTTTTTTGAGTTATGATTGGTAATGTGTCTTAACAGGCACCTGTTCATGCTAGAATTACTAGCATAGAGTATGCATTCTTATCGTGTGTGTAATTTCAGATTGAAAAATAATCTTTTGGCAGCTCCTTGTTCCTCCTTTTCCTTCTTTTTCTGCCTCTTCAAAAGCTTTTTTTTTTAGAATAAAAAAAAGTGGTTGACCAAAGACTAATGCTTCAGCACTATTTAATCTGAGCCTTGGCTACATTTTGATATATCGCTTCTGAATGGTACCATTTAATGTTGATGATTACGTATAAAGGTAGCAGACCAGCAGTTATTCATTCAATATGTTACTCCTCTTAATTTTGATTTTGTAACTTATTTCGTTCTAATGATGGTTTGGCCCAAAAAGTGGTATTGTAAATCGTATAGAATAATGTCGGGGTGACTAAATTATATAGAGATAAGAAAGAGGAAGGAAGCAACATAATAGAACACAGTTTGGAACATAGGACGGGGAAGATGGAAGTAACAATCCAATAGCAGTAATTTTGCTTTTGAAAAATGTTTTGTGAACACAAAATTGGAACAACGAAAAGCTGTTTCTTTTCATTTTGAAATGTATCATTAAGATGCATGTATATGAAAAAGATAAAGAATAAGTGAGAGATAATTCAATGTCAAGTAGTATGTTCATTTGTTGATGTTTGAATAATGAAATTGTTTGTGTTTTCCTTTCTTGAGTCAATCACCAGGCTTCCTAATTCACGTAGGATTCTTGTTTGATAATAATTGATGAGTTCTGAGTTTTGATTTTGAAACTTTTTTTGCAGACAGAACCCTATATATGATGGCATTGATGATTATGTAAGCCTGCAATTGTCTCTCTTAATCTCTTTTCTATTTATGTGGATGGATCTTGAAATACTTTATTGTTTTCCATATTTGTTGTGATGATGTATGACGCATGAATTTCTTTTGCTAAAGACGAGAAGTCGCGACTACTAGTAGTCTACTTGAGATGGGTTGAGTTGGACCACTGTCCCCTGCCCCATAATTATATGCCATTAAGAATCCTCCTTTTTCGTATGTAACTAAAATACAACCTAGAAGATACTGGTCAAAAGAAATATATTAAGCTTGCGGAATTGTGAATTATGTCAAAGCCTAACTCTATTAGAGACTTCATATGTGATTGTGGTGCACAACACAACCACATGGGTACCAAAAAAAAGAGAATCTTTTGCAAGAAAATCAATTAGAGAGTCTGATAATAACTTATGCAAATGGTAAACTATGCAATTAAAAATGACTAGGAGTTATAAGATTGACTTCGTGGTGATAGAAGATGGAAGGGAGCAAAAGGTAGTGGGTTCGATCTATTTCACTAACAAAAAAACTAACTATTAACATTATACATCAACATTTTATAATTTTTTTACATAGTTGGCTTGCTGCATCAAATGCAGGATTGACTCAAGGATAAAATAATTAAACCTTGAACTTTAGATCTATTAACATTTGTTACTAGTTTTTAAAGTAAAAAAAGTCTCTCAATTTTTATTTTAGGTCATAATCTTTGTTGGACCGGCTCTGATCATATGTGAATGTTGTATAGAAATGCTAATATCACATATATTTGCTGCATTAAAAAATGCCAGAAACCTGTCAATTTATAGTTTTCCCTAGCTCCAATACTGAATGAACTTTGAGATGTGCACCATGATTGTGGCAAATTATGCAGCAAGCAAATCTTTATTTCCACCTTTCATTGTGTGGTACGTCGTAGGACCCAAGCTGCAATTGCACTATCCGTGCCTAACTGGCAACTGTAGTGGATATGGACATTAACCATAAAGTTGACTAGAATCATCTTATTTCTTTTGGATCACAGCTGCAACTGCACTGGTCGATTGAATTGAACTCTCTCTTACATCAGATAATTTGAATTTACTTCTGATGAGGAAAATATGAAATGTAACAATCCATCACCCCTTTATTCATTACACAAATTCTAAGCAAAAGCTGAAAAAGTAAAAGACCAAATGAGCGTAAACTACAAAGCAACAACAAAGTGTCGGGCAGTAAAGAAAAGAACACCATTCTGCAAATTGACTAATGATTCGGTTAACTCTCTTACATAGTAAAGAGTTATAAGATTTGACTTAATCATTAAAAAAAAAAGGAAGTGGGTTTATATTATTCTCATTAACAAAAATTAATATATTAATAACTAATATTGGAGGATATAATTAATTTGGTGTAGCCATCACATTTGGGACTCTCCGTAATTAAAATAGAGAAAATAGCATATAAGATGAAATGAAAAAAATATATTTCATTTTAAATAATGAAAATAATAGCGTTCTATTTAATTCCTTTTACTTATGTTTAACCCAAACATAAATGAAGGGATTTGTTTATCTCTTCACTCCCCTTAATAAAGCGGTCGGTAGTGCGACACGTTTGCCAGATACGGTATGGAAACAATTACCCACCCAATTTTATTTCCCTTTCACGCCCACTCCCCAACTTGGGCCAAATCCACTCACAATAATCTCAACTCATGCAAAATTTAAGTCAATATTATTATGTTCTTTAAAGAAAGATTTTAAGAATGATCGTGTTATTATTATAGAATAGCATGTGTAAATATGGCCCAAAAAAAGTATGTGATAATATTGTCCAAATTTTAATGTAGAGTAGGCTTTTTGTAGTGTAGTTACCCGTTGTTACACCTTTTTCAACAAAAAAGAAAAAAAATTACCTGTTGTCCAATTCCGTAACAAATCATGTATAAATATAATGTCCCTTAAAATAATTTGCCAATAAAACAAACACACTTTTATCAAACAACAATGCTTAGAGCTTGTTTGATATAGGAGAAATTGAAAGGGGAAGAGGATCAGAAGATAGAAATGTTTTTTTGTTTGGTAGAAACAAAAGAGAGGAAATAATTTTAAAAATGGTGAGACTTTACTGTATTATTTATCTCTTCATTTTTTTTATTCCTCTTCAACCTATCATCTTTATTTTTTTTATTTTATCCTTCATCTATTTTCAATCACTATTTCTATTTTTATTTATTTAATTTCCCTCATCTCTATCAACCATGATATTAGGGAAATGACGTAAGTAATTTTTGTAAATAAAAAGAAAAGACAAAAGCTGCAAAAGACGTCAACACTACGTGAAACATAATACAAAAGCGATACCCTCCTGAGTCCTGAACAATCTTTTTTGTTTTGTTGTTCGCTTTGAAATTATTTTGTTTTTACCTTTCGCAATGAACAAAAAATGTTCATCACATAAAGTAAAGAAGAAGAAAAATCCGTTGAGGCATCAATTAGTAAAAGGCTGATATTAACCGGTGTAAAATTAAAAGGAGAAAAAAAAAAACTTACTGGAATGTATAAAATTATACTTTCCATGATATTTTATGATTTATTTTATTTTTTTAATTTCTTAACTAATATTATAATAGATACTCTTTAACAAGACTCTTATATAGTGTTTAATAAAGAGAAATGAAAGTACGAAGAATGCAAATAAATAAATAAAAGATGTAAGATTTAAATTAAAGTAATAGATAAAAAATAAAATAAAATGTTAAAAAAATAAAGATGAAGCAAATATTAATTTTACCTTCATTAAATAAAAAAGTTTTTTATCTGTTATGTGACAATTTTTTTTATAGAATTATACTGTTAGTCAATTATAAAAGTTACATAATCAATTATGTAACTTGGTATTATCATGTTGTAAACTTAAAATCAAATGTATTTAATTTTTGAATAATTCAATTGATATAAATTGATTATGGATAATCAATTATGTGACTAGCCTAAATTCAAATTCAAGAGAAACACGAGTTTTTTTCTTCTTTGAGATAATTTTGAAAGAATAACTCTTTTTCTCAGCAAGCAATCCAAATTATCTCTCTTTCATTTCATCTCATCTCATTTTGAAATGAAAATTTTGCCTAATAAAACCCAGATTTTTTAAAAACCTGTAGTGCAAAATCACCCCTAACAAACATGAACCCATAACTTTCATCCCTAAATTACCTCAATTCATATTCACATCTCAAATTCTTTCCCTTAAACTAAAGACACCCTCATGAAAATTATAGAGGTGCAGAGGATTCAAGGAATCTAGGGGAAGGAAAGCGTTGAGATGAGTTGTCCACGTGGCACACATTAAGAGTAGTGTGTGGTGGTGTGATGCATAAATAAACAGTGATTAGTATCTGAATGTCTTGGTTTGAGAGTATTGGTATTGGTATTGCCACCTCAGAAAATAATAAAATGAATAATGAGGAACATGAAGAAGAGGTGGTGGTGGAGGACACGGTGAGGTGAGGGAGAGAAAAGCAACTTCGTTTTCAACCAAATAGTGCCAACCCACTCTTTCCCTTTCCCTTTTCAACCATAGATAGCTTAGATGCTGCATATGCTCTCTAAGGCTTCTTCTGCTATGGCCACTTTTCCTTGTTCCAGGGTTTGCCTCTCCCTCTCTCTTCCCCTCATCTGCTATGCCCAATTTTATTGTTTGATTTGGTCTATTTAGTCGTGCTTTTCCGTGTGACTTGGAATTAATAGACTTTGATATATATTGCAATATAATTCTGAAATTAGTTGCGTTTATATGTATACTTGTTTGTTTGTTTGCTTCTTGGTTTGTGATTATAACCTATCTGCAAGTGTGTTTTACTTGATATTTTGGGTGAAGAGGTGGCTATTGATTATTTGGTTGTTCTGTGTTTCTTAGGTGAAAAGTGGGTTGTGCGTGTGGCCAGATGTGAGACAACTTTGCTTTAGAAAAGGCATGCTATATGGATTTATGCGATTGTTTTCTACACCGTTGAAAACGCTTCGTGGAGCTAGCCGCTCGCTGAGAGTGACTCAATTTTGCAGTGTTGCCAATATGTCTTCCTCATTGCAGATTGAATTGGTGAGAGCAGGTCTCTTATCAGTCTTCTCTGTTTTCATAGAGCTATTGGATTACAATTACGTCACCCACGCTGATAAGTTTTCTGAAGAAATATTATGAAAAAGCTTAAGTTGTGACGTTATTGTGTTTAAATTTTTTTTGGTTAGGTACCTTGCCTGAAGGACAATTATGCTTATCTGTTACATGATGTGGACACGGGTACAGTTGGTGTTGTTGATCCTTCTGAAGCTGTGCCTATCATAGATGCCTTGAGCAGGAAAAATAGAAATTTGACATACATACTCAACACTCACCATCATCATGATCACACTGGTGGAAATGTAGAATTGAAAGCAAGATATGGGGCAAAGGTATTTATATGACTTTTATGCTGAGATTTATTATGCTTTGTATTGATATTCTATGTGTATTTTTGGTGGCATCATTTTATAATAATATAATAAAGATGATGATGACGATGATAATGATCATAATAATAGTAGTACTGTTTAAAATAGCAGATCAAAAGTGAGGTTTACACTTTGCTCTGTTTGTCTTTCTAACTTTTTATCATTTCCATGGTATTGGTATTTTTTATAGCTCCCCTTGGCAAGTAGAAATATCTTTTGGTGTTTAGGATTAAGACTTAAATGATTACCTTTACCTTTTAAAGGAGAAGTTCTCTTGGTACTTTGTCCAATCTAGCATTCATGTTAGACATAATAACTGTGAAATTCAGCAAATTAATCTTTTGCAAATGTCATCTGATTAGCTATTGAAAACAGGACATATTAGGCACTTTGATGATTGATGAAGCACTTTAGAACTTAGAAGAGTTGAATAGTTGATTGCTCTTAGGGTGTGTTTGGTTTAGAGGATGGAAATAGAAGATAAATTTTTGAATTAAAGTAGAGTGTAAAAGGTGTGGGGTCCCACAAAAAAGGTACAAAAATGCTCTCAAATATTATTTCTCTCCTCTCTACCAATTACACCATTAGTGTTACTTTGTGTGTTTTTATATTATGCCTATTTAAGCAAAAGGTCTGAATTTTATAAAAGCAGTTTTTGATGTATTTTTTATATGCTTACTAGTTACTACTTTGTGTAGATGTTAACACTTCCATGTTGCATTACAGGTGATTGGTTCAGGAACTGACAAGGAAAGGATTCCTGGCATTGATATCCACTTGAATGATGGTGATAAGTGGATGTTTGCTGGCCATGAGGTGCGTGTAATGGACACACCTGGTCACACCCGAGGTCACATTCATGCCCTATTTGCATTAGTAATTCTTCTTAATGTTGTAAAGTGTTAAAAAAATCTGTTTTCTATTGTGTGGCTCATTTTTCTAGTGTTCTATTTATTTATACTGTATGCAGGCCATATAAGCTTCTATTTTCCTGGATCTGGGGCAATTTTTACTGGAGACACTTTGTTCAGCTTATCATGTGGCAAGCTCTTTGAAGGAACCCCACAGCAGGTTAGTTGTCCTTCTTTTTTTTTCTTTAAAGGTTTGAGATTTCTATCCAGTGATAAGTTGTTGCATCTTGGGACATATATTATTTTTTATATCTTGTTTTATCCCCTTGCCAGAAGTGCTTGAAATTTTAAAATACCCACACGAAGGAACTTGTTATTGAAATTGCTATTAGATGAGGACTTTGTGATAACCAGTATCCTTTTGTGTAACTCGAAACTTGTGAATGTAAATGCCTTGATAAAATATGGTACAATTATTTGACTTATTTCTGGAACGCCTTATATCTAACATCAGGTTAGGACTTTCCTAAGTCTTTTCCATAACCAATATTATATGTTTTTGTTCTTAAGTTGCAGATTTAGAATATTCCTTAGACAATTGCTCCCAAGTTTGCAATCTATATGTATGAAAAACTGAATCAAATTATATGTTGCTATGGTATTTATCACTATATATTAGAAATCGATACAGGAATACATATTTGTTTAGTTATTGTTGCACTAATGTTATTATTTTTAACTTGCGTACCGTTTACCAAATAATGTTTGGCTTTATATACTTACCGTGTCGTTGCTGATGCAAAGTGTGTCAAGTCAGTTACTTGATAAGCTTGTAGTTCTAGTTGCATCTTCAATTATTGAGAAATTCGTCCATGTTGCAGATGCTATGTTCTCTTAAAAAGATCATGTCTTTGCCAGATGATACAAATATATACTGTGGACACGAGTATACATTGGTTAGTTACATTTACTCTTGTCCTTCATGTTCTGTGCTTCCTTTTCCTGGCCTAGTGCTGTGACATTGACTTTTTTGCTTTGGTGTTTGGCAGAATAATATAAAGTTTGCATTGTCTATCGAACCTGAAAATGAGGAGCTTCATTCCTATGCTGCCCAAGTAGCTTACCTTCGAAGTAAAGGCCTGCCCACGGTAAGTTTTACACTGCACCTCTTTTTAATTAATGGTCTGAAGTGTCCTCCCTCCATCTTCCTCTCCCTAACAACTCTTAACTAATCTTATTCACTAGTCAGATATCATTGTTACTAACCTTATATATCTTTGTTTGTCTCATTGTGTGTTTGAATCCTGTGCATTTTGCTTGAACCAAATTAATAAGTACTGTTTATGCAGATTCCCACCACACTGAAGGTGGAAAAGGCTTGTAATCCATTCCTTCGTACATCCAGTGCTGCAATCCGGCAATCACTAAAGATTGCAGCCACAGCAAATGATGCAGAAGCCCTTGGTGTCATCCGGCAAGCAAAGGATAATTTTTAGATTATTTACTTATAATATTTTGAAAGTCTAAAGAAACTAGTTCTATGTAGGGTAGGGTATGAATCCATCCGTGGCACAATATGTGCTTGATGCCATGTTCTCAATATGATTTCAGAAATTTTGTTTCCATTTGGGAGTGTGTGTATGTACTTGGTGCCTTAGAAAGTTGTGGTGCGATTTAGAGGTGTACAGTACATACATGCCACTCACTCAGTTGAGGACGTGTGGCGGGAAGAAGGCTAGCTAGCAGTTTAAAGTAAACTCCTTGGCCAATGGCCACCCACCCCACTTCCCTCAAAGGAACAAGAACCATATCAGGGTCTGGACTCTGGACTGAGTATTACTACCAAGAGCGCGTATAAGTGGATCTATCTGCAATCAACATACAAAAAAATTAGTAATATAAATTATTATTATTATATTGACTTACTAATATATTTAAATGAGTGTCTTAATAATTTATATTTATTAGTTTATATTTCTGTAAAGTATATGTCAAAATATAAATTAGAGAATAAATCAAATTACACCGATGTAACTTTGTTTAATTATTACACTGTTCAATAATTTTCAACTTGATAATATTTTCTCAAAATTCATAGTTGGATTGAAGGTTCCTTTCACATAGATTACATATACAAAATTTTATATTAATCCAAAATTATTTGTTATCTCAGTAACATAGATTAAAATTGATGTAATATAATTTTTTTAACATATATTAAATTTAATTTTCTTTTATTGTTATTCAATTTGATAAAATTTGACACAAATAATCTTGTCAGTATGTAGATATATTCAACGGTCGGATTAATAAAAGTTACATTTTAAATTAAGTTATAAAATGGTGTAATAGTTGATTAAATTACATTGTGTAATTTGATCTTTATACTATTTTTAAATATTTGATGAGGCATGAATTTAAATTCAATTGCAACACTATGAATTTTTTTCACATTTATGTATGCAATTTCAACATACCAAATTAGAATTTGGAGATTAAACTTGTAAATTTTGAGAAACTAAAATTGTGCAATTATGATCACGAGCAACCCAATTGGTACAATTAAATTTTGAGTAATTTTTTTTTTTACACTTGCTATACCTAAAGGATCATAAGTGTTCTTTCTATAAAAAAAAAAAAGGACCACAAATGTGTAAGTAAGCTTTATTACATTTATTATGGGAGTATCATTTATACAAACAAGTGAGATGTTGTTCAGTCGTATCCTTCTATCTTAATAAGGTTAAATACGACAAATTTTAAAATCTTAAATATATCATCTTATAATTTTTAATTTTAAAAAAATATTGTTTCATACAATTTCAAAAATTGTACTCTAATAATTTTTTGGCCAGTGCATTACATCCTCTCAACAGCTCCCGCTCCTTTATGAGGTCCTATAGGGATAGGTAGGCCCAGTCCAAGCCTTTCAAAAGTCCATGATATAATCTAGTCTGGTAATAAAAATAATAAGATTTTAGAAAAAACTTATTGGTGGAGTTTATGCATATATTTTTCTTCTACTTGTTTGTCCTTAAAGTCTTAATTTGTTTATTAATAAATCATTGATATATTGATATAAGTGATATTAAACTTAATTTTTTTAAATAAGGTGTCGAATTTGAATTTTATAGATAAAAAAATGTGATTAAAAAATAATATATCATTAAAATTGATCAATTAAATTCTTATGTGGAGATTAATTATTAATAAAATTGATAATATTTCATACCAATCTCATGAAAAAAAAAGTTTTAGTTTATTTTATTACGTGATTGTACAACGTTGAAGTTAGTAACTAAAGGAGTCTAAATTAATTCTCTTTGAGCGAAAGTGTGAATATTGTTAAATCTTAATACCTTGTTGAATTTATACTGATAAAAAAAAAACCAGATCAGTATTCTAGTTTACACTAAAAACTGCAACGCAGCGTCGTTTCGGGGGCAGCGAGCATTTGGTATTGCCGTATTGGTGACGTGGCTCATCGTGAAATGCAAACGGCCACATAACAAAACAAATCTTCTCCGTCTCAAAGTAAAATCAAAATCCGACGTCTCTTTCATTTCTAGGGTTTCAAATGCTCTCAAAATTTCTTCACAATAATTGAATCAACTACTTTTGGGGATTTCGTAACCTAGTTATCCATTGTTTCTGTTCCCTTATTACAATGCCGCCTCCTTCCAAATCCGTGGAAGGCGAGGAGTGGGGAAGCCCCACCAACAACCTCTGGGTCGGAAATCTGCCGCCGGCGGTCACAGATTCCAATCTCATGGAACTATTCGCTCCGTACAGTTCTCTGGACTCACTCATCTCCTATTCCTCGCGCACCTTCGCTTTCGTCTAGTTCAGGCGCGTCGAAGACGCTAAGGCCGCAAAATCCAACTTGCAAGGCGCGTCGCTGCGTGGGTTTCAAATCAGAATTGAGTTTGCCAGACCGGTTTGTCAACACACGCTGCGTCGCACCTTCGCTTTCACAATGTGGCTTTGTGTTGAGAATAATTAATTAATTAATTAAATAAATAAGTGAATTGTGTGTTTCAGACTTTTGCAAATTCGGTAAGATTGAGGATTTTAAGTTCTTTATAGACCGCGGTACTGCGTGTGTTGAGTTTCTCAATCTGGATGATGCTACTCGGGCCATGAAAGTCATGAACGGGAAGCGGTTATGTGGAGACCAGATGTGTGTAGACTTCCTTCGACCACAATCTACGAAAAGAGTAATGCTTTAGTTTTTTTTTTTTTTTTTTTATAAATTCAATTACCTGTTATGTTACAAGCATCCTTATGCCTCATGGTTGTGTCTGTAAAATTAGTCTCGATTGGGTTAGTGCCTTAGTGGGCTGTGGGTGTTTTAAACTTATGTGGAATGAGAGGGAGGGAATCAGGTTTGATAATCTTTACTCAAATCCTACCAAATTGAATTGGTGCATGTGACGCAGTGAAGATCATAAGATTGCACAATTTTATGAGTAAAAAGATGAGGAGCATAGATTGAGATGGTTTGGACACGCAATGAGATGACCCCTGGATGCTCCCGTAAGAATAAAGGTAGAGGTAAACCGAAACTTACCTGGAGAAAGGTAATTAAATAAGACTTAATGGAGTGAGATATAGATTGGCGGAAGGTGTGTCTTAGGACAGAACGGAGAAAAACTATAAGGTTGGTGGAGGGTTAGACCCGTTATTATCTCTATGTTCCAGATGGTCTATTTTTAGTTATTTTCTTCTTCATTTTTTCCCTCTTTCTTTCACCCTTCTTTTCTTTTATCTTATTTTCTTTTCTTTTGTCTTATTTTCTCTTTTTCCTCTCCTCTTTTTCTTTTTCAACTTTTTCGTATCTATCATTGGGTTCATCTACTACCGACCCCAATTAACTTGGGTTAAAGGTGTTGTTGATGTAGATGTTGTTGATAATAGAGGACTTTGGTTGCTTTAATTTAAAGCTTTGTCTGATTTCTTCAATGATGTTTGTTGGATGTGAGCGATGTCAGCTTTGATCTATTTTCATGTTTAATATAGAAATTGTTGAATTGGGTTGTTTCCTTATAAACCTTTCGAAGCCTTAGTTACTTTTTTTTGCTATTTAATATTTTCTCTTCTGCTTGTTACTCTCATTTAGCTAATGTTTCCTTTACTGATTTCTATAGGATTTTTTGGTTGATCATGGGCAGTTTCAGGCTAGACCACAGGTTAGAGTCCTACTAACCTAACTGCATTTGTGTTTTGTTCTGTTTATATGTCTTTGGATACATGTTATGTATTTATGTTTTGGTTAGATGAGTACAATATTGTCAAGAAGAGTGGGCACGTAAAATGATTGATATTTTTGCTTTTCTATATAACTCTTACTTGGAACTTTATTAATGTTCCTTATAAGTGCTCATTCTTGTGACAGCATAAACAATCTTCAATTGGGAGGAATAGTCAACCCAGTAAAATTTTGTGGATAGTTTTTCCTCCTTCTTTTCAAATTGATGAAAAATTGCTCCACAATGCCATGATTTTATTTGGTGAAATTGAGAAAATCAAGAGTTTTCCTTCTAGACATTATTCATTTGTTGAATTTAGAAGCATTGATGAAGCTCGGCGTGCCAAAGAGGGTCTTCAAGGACGGCTTTTTAATGATCCTCGAATAATGATTATGTATTCAAGCAGTGAGCTGGCACCTGGAAAAGATTACCCTGGCTTTTATCCTGGACGTAAGGAGCTGATACATGACGGATTAGTTAATGAGCATCCATTTCGACCGCAACTAACAGATGTATTTGGTCATGATCGTCCTATGGTTCCAAATAATTTTCCTGGACAATTGCCACCTGGACATAATGTCCTAATGCGACCTTTTGGTTCTCAAGGTCTTCAACCTCTTATCTCCGGTCCTGATTTTAATGAGATGGGTCCAAGCTGGAAAAGGCCATCTCCTCCTGCCCCAGGAATGCTTCCTTCTCCTGTGCCTGGTTCTGGTATTGGGCCTCCTACAAGATCCACCTCTGGTGCATGGGATGTACTTCACATAAACCAATTTCAGAGAGATTCTAAACGTTCGAGGATAGATGATGCTTTGCTCATTGGTGATGCTCCATTTCCTTTAAGGAATATAGATGACTGTGGATTAGGACTAGAACAATCATTTGCAATTCATCCAGTTATTGATGGAGGTGGTTCTGGTCCAAAGAGTCACCTTGGTCCTGTCGGCACTAGGATCACATTTGGAGTACCTGGTTCTGTCCAACCTGATATTGATCATATATGGCGTGGAATTATTGCAAAAGGGGGAACTCCTGTTAGTCGTGCTAGATGTGTGCCAATTGGAAAAGGGATAGGGACTGAGATGAGAGTATAATTTTCCTTTGCTTGAATGTCTTGGTCAATTTTTAGAAATTCAAGGGATTGGATGAAGGAAATTGTAATCATCCTTAAAATTGCTATTTTTTATCTCCTGTTGGTTTCTTTTTGCATTTACATTTCCTTGTTGCTAGCTAGGTCCTCATGCAGCATATAATTTTTTCTTTGCATGTTGTTTCTTTAGTGTGCGAAATGTTTACCTTAACATGAATTTTTATTATTTTGTGCTGCATGCAAGCTTTTCAGTTGTATATTACTGTTCTTCTTGTCTATGACTGGGAAGCATAGTGTGTTTATTGTTCTTGGCTTCTTGCATATTGTTCGTAAAAATAATGTTTCTATATCTATGTTCCAGACGGCACTGTTAGCAAAATCGCGATCTGGCTCATAAGATCGGACGATTTTACGATTTTTTCAGCCAACGGCGATTCGGATCGGTGCTAGGATCGGAGCCGAGTGGGATCGTGGTGAGATCGCGAGTTTGATCGTAGGATCGTAAGATCCTTGATCCGTTACGATCTTGTTTCAGCTAAGGAGATTAAAAGCCCTAACCTTGGTTGGTTCGAAAATGACCCAAATCCAGTAGCTGCGCGACCCAGCGACGCCGCAACATCCCGACCTCCCACCGCGCGATTTCAGACGACGACGGCACCTCCCGACCTCCCCCGGTTGCGTGACACAGACGACGGCGGCGGCACTCCCCTGTTGCGCGAGACAGTCGACGGCGTCCCCTCCCCCTGCTGTGCGACCCAGGTTGGTGTCACCTTCTCCCTTCTCCCTTCTCTCTTCCGTCCACTTCTGTGCTTAGTGTTGGTTCGGTTTGGTGGTATGCTGCTGTAATAGGAAAGCTCCAGACTAGGCCTAATATGTGCTTAGTGTTGGTTCGATTTTGGTGGTTTTGGTGGTATGCTGCTGTGAAGTTATCCAATTAAATAATGATATCCAGGAGGGCACTGAGCAAAGAAACTCATTGAATTGTTTGTTGGTTATTTCCATGATTATAGGCCTTGGGTATTCTGCAGATGAGGAGAAGAAAAGGGTTTTCTACTAATTTGCTTTTTGTACCCACCTTTTTTCTTTCTGCAGTATCATATAATATTTTTGAATGGGCTTTTGAGTTTTAATTTACGTTATTTCTATTTACAGTCTTTCCATACCCACTTTTTTATTTCTGCAGTTTCATAGTAAGATCTACGATCCGATCTTACTATCCTCGATTTACGATCTTTCATCCCCCCTCCCGATCCTAAGTAAAATCTCGATTTTAACAACAATGCCAGACGGTCCCTTTTTAGTTCTTTTCCTCTTCATTTTCCCCCTCCTTCTATCACCCTTCTTTTCTTTTATCTTATTTTCCTTTCTCTTGTCTTATTTCCCTCCCTTTTTTTTCCAACTTCCTCGTATCTATCATTGGACTCATCTACCACCGATCCCAATTAACTTGGGTTAAAGGTGTTGTTGATGTTGATATCTTTTTTTCTTGGGAAAATACTAATTTTTAAGTCGTCTTCTTTTGATTCTCCATGGTCTTGTGTTCCTGAAGTATGGTTTAATATTTGTGGAAAAGTTATGGTTTACATTCTCCAAATCAAAGTTTGGATGGTGCAAACAATAATCCATGCATATACTTAATGTTTTTGTTTGGGCTTTGGATAACAAATTATTTTGAGAGTAATTGCTAATGGTTATCACTTTATTCACACTATAAAATCTGCATGTGTGCAAATTGACATTGTATCCTTCTGTATATCCTTATGCCCTCACCCCCTCTTGTTTTTCCTGGATAATGTTTTGATGTCCCTCCTCTATTTTCCTGCTGTAATTAAAGTTTGTTCTCTGCTCTTGCTGCTGTCCTGATGTTGTAGATTGTGCTGCTAGGACTGGATTGGATATGCTAACGAAACACTATGCTGATGCAATTGGCTTTGACATTGTTTTTTTTCTTCCTGATAGCGAAGAGGATTTTACTTCATATACTGAATTCCTTCGATACCTCAAAGCAAAAAATCGTGCTGGTGTTGCCAAGTTTGTTGATAACACCACTTTATTTTTGGTACCACCTTCTGATTTCTTGACCAAGGTTTTGAAAGTCACAGGACCTGAACGTTTATATGGTGTGGTTCTTAAATTTCCATCAGTTCCAAGTAGCACATACATGCAACAAGCAATGCATTTGCCTTCACCCTCTACTCAGTATATTCAACGGATTCCCCCTTCACAAGTTGAGTATGGTTCAATATCTGTAAAGGAGGAACAGGTTTTACCAATGAATTATAACAGATTGTTGCATGAGGATTCTAAGCATCTGCCAAAACCACTTCATCCGGCTACAAGTGTCCCCTCTTCAGCTCATTCCGTTCCTTCTGATTACGCTCCTACTTATACTGTTTCTGCATCCCAATCTGGAGTTACATGGACACCTGAACTTATTGCAAGTTTAACTTCTTTACTCCCTGCAACTACGCAATCATCAATCACTGGTGGTCAAATGGGAGTGGCTGGTCCCTCTACTGGGAAGCCACCTTTTCCTTCTGTTGCACCTAATGATGGAAATCAATCTCATATGTGGAAACAAGATAAGCAAATTGCTGATCCTTCTAGTCATCCTCCTCAACAGTTTGGGAGTATTCAAAATGCTCAATATCAACCTTATCCACCTGCATCTTCTACTGACAACCCTGCTCAAGTGGTCTCTGGCAGTTCTCGTTTCCAAGATACTGCTTCCAGTCTTCAGCAGCTAGGTGCTGTTTTGTCTACACCCATGACTAATTTCATCTTACCTCCTCAAAATGGACAGGTAGCTGTGTCCCTTCAAGTCAGTCAACAGTATCAGGAAGTCCCCCATGGCACTGAGAAAGGCTATGGAGTGGTTCAGGGAACAGATGCCTCTGTTTTTTATAGTTCTAAGGCGTTCCAACAACCTAATAACTTTATTTCCTCATCCAACCAAGTTGCCAATGATGCATCACAGCAACAATCTGTGATGCCCTATACAGTGGGCAAAGTTAATTTAGGGCCCACAAATCAGCAACTTCAACCTGCGTTATTTGGAGTTAGCCAGGGAGTGTCAGAATTGGAGGCTGATAAGAACCAGAGATACCAGTCAACACTACTGTTTGCTGCCAACCTTCTCCAGCAGATACAACAACAGCAAACACAAGGAGGGCATGGGCCAGGAAATCCACAATAAGAATTGTTTTCTGTAAGTAATTATCCTATCACTAATTCTTTTAAATGAAGAAATCCTTTATATCATAATAAAATTAGGTTGATTATTTTCTTCACATCTTGGTATTATGATCATATTGTATTATTTTCCCAAATCATTTAAGCCATAGATGTAAACTACATTGCTTGTGACCTGTGGCATAACTTGATTGCAATTTTTTTGGCTAAATTATCTCTAGGTTCGAAATCTGAAAAGTATTTAGCAATGTGAGAAATATGAAGTCTGAGAGTTTGACCTAAAAAAGATAAATTAAGCACTCTTTGGCAAATGCCTGTGTTGTTATCCAGTTCTGTGAGGACCGGGGAGGGTCTTTGGGAACAGGGTATATTTTAGGGGGTTGGGTAGGGAGGGATTTGATAAAATGCAAGACTTAACTAGTAGATCTTGTTAGCAATTTTTTTCAACATTTTATGTTTGTAGTTTGCCTGTGACCCATATTCTTGTGTTCTCCTGAAATTAAATCTATTATGATGCAACTCTCCAAGAAACAAACAAGTAATTATTTGCATATAAAATGGTAATCCATCTCATTTTTTTGGGTAATTGCATTCCCCCTATATGGAATACTAGATTTATTCAATATAGAATAATAGATACAATAGTTTGATTAAGTTGTCAACTATTGTAATCTATAATTCAATTTGGAACTATGGCTATTACCTCTGCATAAATGAAAATGGACCTCAGAAAATGGAATGTCCTCTAGTTATGATGATGGCTTAGATGAAAAATCTATAAGCAAGTTGATGTGTTCTTTCAGGGAAGCATTCTATGGGAAAGAACTTGGTGGTTCTGCATGCTGTTTTCTTCCTAATTTTGTGTGCAGGGAAATTTTTAATCTCTTTAGCAACCTGAAGGGCAATTTATGTAGAAATTTATTTTATTGTCTCTCTTTTAAGTTTTAACCGAGAAAGGATATTTTTTTGGTGACTAAGTAGTAAGTATTATGTTGCTGTTTCATTTTAATTTTGACTGTGGATTAGTTTGACCTGAATATTTGTTTCTTTTCTCATCTTACAGACATTTCTCAGTTTATTCTTCTGCTGATGATGCTACTACTACAATGCCAAGAGTCTCAGTAATTGAAGATGTCAGCTATTGTTTTTTTACTAGGATATTTGGCAGGCTTGACTTTTGACCATATAGGTCATTTTCTATATTTACCTTTTTTCTTACGGTATCCCCTTTATTACTCATAATTTTCTTACCATTTTTTACCCTGAATGAATGCTATATGTTTTTTGACAAAAACATTAAAATTTAAATTATTTACTTTTTTAACATTTTTATATCAAGTTTCCTTATTGGTTCTCCTAATTTTCTGAAATATCCCACCAATATTGGTTATTATATCAATAATGGGTACTTGAAGGTATTTTTTCATCTTCACTCTTTTTACCACAAGTTCTGAAAAACTTTTTCTTTG
The DNA here is from genome assembly GCA_007407185.1 of Glycine tomentella. Lineage (NCBI taxonomy): Eukaryota > Viridiplantae > Streptophyta > Magnoliopsida > Fabales > Fabaceae > Glycine > Glycine tomentella. The sequence continues at coordinate 841,526 of PYAF01000917.1, forward strand.
TTTAAAATATTATATATATTTTTTTTTTCTAACTCATATTGCCATATCTCCATGAATACAAATACAAACCACTTCTTTTCCCATCACTATCTCTCTACTGCACTTTTATACACAATTTTTTGTGCTATTGTTTAGTTTTCTTTTTGGTCAGCCAGTGCGGGCATCTAGTTGACAGAACAGATTTGTGTCTCTCTTTTGTGCTCTTTTGAGTAGTTCGCTAACTGTTTTTTTCATGGCTATTTAAAGTGGGATGGCAGTGTTTCTCTTCCCATGGAATCACATGCGTAAAAGTTTTCTAAAATGCATTTTAAATTACTTGGATTTCGCCGTTCAAATTATGCCTCCCAATTCAGTCCTATTAGGAGCTATCTTTCCCACTGACATTCTTGCAGAATTATTGTAGTAAATAGGCTTATAATGACTCTTAATGTGCTATTCTAACCCGTGGTCTGTAGTATGTAAGTGTTTATTCTTTCTTTGGTCCATGAGGGCCAGAACCTTTTACTGAATCCATGTAGTGAAACTATGGATACAAGTTTTATACGAACCATGCGAAAACCCCAAAGCTACCCATTTTGTTGGGAGAGTCCAAGGCCATATAAAATCCCTCATCCGAATCCCATGTGTTCAATGTATGTCTCAAGTCCACTATAGCTTGCACTTGGGTCATAATATTCCATTACGCCTGGCGACTTTCACGTGAGTTAGTTGTACACTAACATTTTAACTAGTCCTGGGCTCCTGGGCCCTAGGCAAACACTACTATTCTAGTATCACCACTCTTGATGCTCATTTGCAACTAAGAGATGGTGGAAAGCTCTAAAGCCCAGTTTGGATGAACTTCTCAACAAGGATCTAATGATGAAAAATAGAATCTGTAGAATTTAAAATGAATCTAACTTTTCCAATTCGTTAAAATCAACTTATGCGTCTCAACTACTTTGGAAACTTTCTCATTTAACTTCACAAGTTGAGCTGCATAAGTTGATTTTCACTTGTAGGGAAAAATTTATTCAGTTTACATCTTTAATTTATTTTATTTTCTTTGCTTTGTTGGAAAGTCACCTTAAGTGCGGTCTCCCATGGCCTGCCTTAATTGCAACTTTGAGGGGGTTTGTTTAGTAACACATTGGCAAGAGATATTGCTTAAATAGAACTTATAAAGTTTGGGCAATGCAATCCTTGCCTCACAAGCTGATTTTGTGCAGTTGAGTTAAGCCCTAACCCCAAATTTTAAGTCGCTATCAGAGGCTGTCTTAGAACCATTATTGGGCAACTTGCATTGCCACTTTCCAAGCCTATATGGCCTTGGGCATGAGGGGTGTTTTGGAAAGCCACCGTAATTGTGGTCATTCTTGGCTTGCCTTAATTGCAGCCTCTTTAGCTGCCTTAATGGCGGCCGCTTTGGGTTGCCTTTAATTGCCAGCCACTTTGGACTGCCTTACTTGTGGTCTCTTCGGGTTGCCTTAATTACAACTCCGAGGGGTTGTGTTTAGTTCCACATTGACTTGAGATATGACTTAAATAGAGGGGGTCTATTTAAATAGAACTTATGAAGGTAGGCTTAAATTATAAGACGCTTGAGAAATTTATACAAACTAGCCTCAAGTCTGATACCCATTTTGTTAGCAATGGATACTTAATAATAGAAGAATGGAGGTTATACGTATCTATGGGTGCAATGCTTACAATTGGGTGGTATATATTTGAGATAAGCAACATAAGCCAACCAAAAACGGGTGCAATGCTTACAATTAGGTTGTATATATTTGAGATAAGCAACATAAGCCAACCAAAAACAGGAAAAGAACTCAAGGTAAAAAGATGAACTTCTGTGTAAATACAGAAGCCCACAGCCCCCTTAGTCTCTCTCCTAGCCTTCCTACCTTTTATGCCTTATTTTCCCTTCTATATTCCTTTCCTCCATCATTCTGACTTCAGAATGTTAATTTTGCCCACTTCCATTGTGCCAATTGGCTTGTTTGTTACGCTCTTTTCCTCCTTCATAATTGGACCTTCCAGTGCATCATTACCTTCAACTGGCTTGTAGCACTGTATTGCTCCCCTTATCATTTTCATTTTTTTTTTAAACTTCCGCACAGAAGCACCTCCTTTCCTTTTTCCAAGCCATATATACTATAGTAACTGGAAGAGGTCTATCTGGTTCAGCATAATTTTCTAATATGTGATGAGTTAATTTATAGAATAACCTAGCCTACATGTTACAACAGGCTGTATTGAATCCTGTTGCCATTTCTCTATAATGCCTCTCCTCCAAAGGTAAGGTTTGCATTTTTAATTTTTCTTTCTGTTCTTGGTAGTCTCATTAGAAATCTAAACTGTTTTTTTTTTTTTTAAATGAAAATAAATGATCTTGTCACAACTTGGGTTCCCCACATATTATGCACAGTATGTCACCGATGGGTAAGCATCAGTTATATATTTTTTTAATCCTTTTTTTTTGTCCTGTTTTGATCAACACCATTTGTTCATTGTTTTTTTACCTTTCTTGCCATTACCATTTTTGACTTTTGTTATAATTACATCTGCCATCTACCGCAGCATCTCACTTAGTAGTTCTTGTTGCCTTTTTATAATTACAACATCCAGTTTCTAAACCTTGTTCTGTTTCAAGCCCTTTTCTTTCCCTCCTTCATTTGGGATTGCCAGTCTGTTTCACTTGCTTGAAATCATAGTTATCAGTCCCAGAATAGTGGTGTGGAGTGGCTGACACCAAAAATGGGGTAGCGGATAGCTGGATGATCATTATGCTAAGATTTTTAACACATTAAATAGTTAATACTATATAAATAAATGCTCAAATATATAAAAATATTCAAAATTCATCAAAATTTATAATTAATAAAAACTCATACCTAAACAAAACATACAAGTAGATAGCAATAAATGTCAAGGAAACAAAGAAAATTAACCCTCTAAAGTAAAAAAGAAAGGAAAATAGAAGTAGAAGAGGAAGCAAAAGGGAAAATAAAGCACAAAAAGAAAAAGAAAAAGAAAAAAACCCTGAAGGAGTGGAAGAGAAAGAGAAAATCAGATGCAGGTTGCTGAAAAGTTAAGGGGGTTGCCAGAAAAATGAGTTGAGCTGGGAGAGGTTGTGTCACGTGAAAGAATGAAGCATTAATTCATGAGGGCTTTTCTCCTTTGAAGCTGATGCACTAAACCCTCCAATAGCCCACTATCGATCAAAACATAAGGTCATTATAGGGGTTTGATCTGTATTCCGCAATAGTGCCTGCTCTGCCTCTGCTATTCTGCTCCAAGGTAGCGGCTGGCGGCTGCAATAGCTGCATCATTGAAGCATAACACAACACGCTTGCCATAGTGGCCTAGGGCTGGGATGCAGCACTATTTGCCGATGTTGATAAACAGCTTGAAATGTCATTATTATTCTGTTAACTAATTGGGAAAATATGGCGCTATAGCGGCTGTGATGGCCACATTAAATTGAGATGCAACAGAATGAGAATATATTATCATGTAACTCTAGTTAGCTCAATATGTTAGAGAGCAGTGTTAAACTGACTCTCAGTTGGAATACAGTTAGTTAGTTAGTTACAACTGTATACAGCTGTCAGTAGAATTTAGGAGGAGATTAGCCTATTGAGACGTGGAAATTTAGGAGGCCTTTGGTGTGTTATAGGAGACTTTAATCAGATCAGAAAGCCATCGGAAAGAATGGGGATATGTCTTAGAAATGCAGACAATGGATTAACAAGAGACTTCAATGAATGGATAGCAGAGCTGGAACTTGAAGAAGCACCAAGTATTGGAAGAAAATTTACTTGGTATCGACCTAATGGGACTGCAAAAAGCAGGCTGGATAGAGCTTTTGTTTCTATGGATTGGATGGTGAAATGGCAAGGCACAATTCAGATTACGCTAGACCGTAACTTCTCAGATCATTGCCCCATTATGCTGAGAGTGTCCTCTGCAGATTGGGGGCCAAAACCTTTTAGGGTGATGGACTATTGGTTTGGAGATAAATCATTTAGAAAGGTGGTTACAGAAGGCTGGAATTCAAGCATCATTCATGGTTGGGGTGGTTATGTGCTAAAAGAAAAAATTAAGAGACTGAAACAGATCCTTAAAACGTGGAATAAGCAGCATTTTGGTGATTCCCAGAAAAGATTAGCCTCTGCAGAGAAGGAGCTCAACAAGTTAGAGGTGGAAGGAGATACAAGACAGCTAGATGAGGCAGAAATCATCGAGAGAAAACACTTGCAGGTAGAGGTATGGGAGGCAGCACTTTCACATGCTTCTGTCTTGAGGCAGAAGGCAAGGACAAGATGGATCAAGGAAGGAGATTGTAATTCTAAATTTTTCCACTTGACAGTAAATTGGAAGCGAAAAAATAACCTGGTTAAGGGTGTGTACGTTGATGGGCGTTGGCTGGAGGAGCCTGGTAGGGTCAAACAGGAAATCAGATCATTTTTTATGAAGAGATTTGAAGAACCGATGCGGATCAGGCCTACATTAGATGGGGTTCAGTTTAAAACTATTGGTCAAGAACAGAACAACATGCTGGTGGCAAGTTTTAATGTGAAGGAAGTTAGGGATGCAGTTTGGGAATGTGGGAGCGACAAAAGCCCTGGGCCGGATGGACTGAATTTTAAGTTCATCAAAGAATTCTGGGATGTACTACAACCAGATTTCCTTCGTTTCCTGGATGAATTTTTCGTGAATGGAACTTTTCACAAGGGCGGTAATGCATCATTTTTGGCTCTAATCCCTAAAGTTCATGACCCGACGAGATTAGACGAATATAGACCTATTTTCTTGATAGGCTGTGTGTATAAAATTGTTGCTAAAATATTGTCTGCAAGATTGAAGAAGGTGCTGCCCGGTATTATAGATGTCCGACAATCTGCTTTCATAGAAGGGAGACATCTACTGCAGAGCGTTATTATAGCCAATGAAGTGATCGATGAGGCGAAAAGGAGAGATAGCAGCTGCCTTGTGTTTAAAGTAGACTATGAGAAGGCCTATGATTCAGTTAGCTGGGATTTTCTGAAGTACATGATGGATAGGATGGGTTTCTGTTCTAAGTGGATCAAATGGATGACGGGCTGTTTGGAATCAGCTTCAGTTTCTATATTGGTCAATGGGAGCCCTACTGCACAGTTTACACCTCAAAGAGGACTTAGGCAAGGAGATCTACTTGCTCCTTTTCTATTTAATATTGTAGCAGAGGGCCTTTCAGGCCTCATGAGGGAAGCACAGAACAAGAACAGCTATGTTGGCTATAAGGTTGGGAAAGAAAAGGTGGACATTAGCCTGTTACAGTATGCAGACGATACCATTTTCTTTGGGGAGGCAACGATGGCAAATGTGCAAACTATCAAAGTTTTACTGAGAAGCTTTGAATTGGTGTCGAGGTTAAAAATTAATTTTGCAAAGAGCTGTTTTGGGGCTTTTGGTGTGAATTCTCAATGGATTAACAGTGCTGCTACTTACCTGAATTGTGCGGTGTTATTTTTTCGCTTAACCAGCACCCATCAGCAAAAACACCCTTAACTAGGTTATTTTTTCGCTTCCAATTTACTGTCATGTGGAAGAATCTAGAATTGCAGTCACCTTCCTTAACCCATCTTGTCCTTGCCTTCTGCCTAAGGATTGAAGCATGTGAAAGTGCTGCCTCCCACACCTCTACCTGCAGGTGTTTTCTCTTAATGATTTCTGCCTCTTCTAGCTGTCTTGTATCACCTTCCACCTCTAATTTGTTGAGCTCCATCTCTACAGTGGCTAATCTTTTCTGGGTATCACCATAATGCTGTTTATTCCACGTTTTAAGGATCTGTTTTATTCTCTTAATTTTCTCTTTTAGCACATAACCACCCCAACCAGGAATGATGCTTGAGTTCTACCCTTCTGTAACCACCTTTCTAAATGATTGGTCGCCAAACCAGCAGTCCATCACCCTAAAAGGTTTTGGGCCCCAATCAATGGAGGACATTCTCAGTAGAATGGGGCAATGATCTGAGAATTTGCGGTCTAGAGTAAGCTGGATTGTGCCATTTCGCCATCCAATCCAAAGAAATAAAAGCTCTGTCCAGCCTGCTTTTTGCAGTCCCATTAGGTCGATACCAAGTAAATTTTCTTCCAATGCTTGGCGCCTCTACAATTTCCATCTCAGCTAACCATTCATTGAAATCTCTTATTAATCCAGCGTCTGAATTTCTGTGACAGATCCCCATTCTTTCTGATTGCTTTTTGATCTGATTAAAATCTCCTATAACACACCACAGACCCCCTAAATTTCCACGTCTTATTTGGCTAATATCCTCCCAGAAAATCCTTTTCGCAGCTGACTCACACGGTGAGTAGACATGCACAATGCAGACTTTGGTACCAACTGCAGCCCAAATCCCTTCCAGATATATAAACCCCTTTCCCAGTACCTTCTTTTCAAATTTGAAAGTATCCCCGCTCCATACACACAGTAATCCTCCAACACTATTATCAGCTGGTTGAAACACCCAGTTGACATCACCATCACCCCAAATTGCGTGACACATAGTTCTGTCTACTGTTTCTTTTTTGGTTTCTTGTAAGCATAGCATATCCACCCGCTCTCTATGGACCATTTTCCTTATAGATGCCCATTTTATTCCCCTCCCCAGCCCTCTTACATTATACGATAATACCTTCATCACAAACATCCCTAATACCCTTCCTGAGGACCTCGGTCCTATCCCTTTCTTCCAATTCATTCATCATCTTAATCATGGCATCCTGATTACAACAGCTTGTACCTAGCATGGTTGCCAAAGCCCATTCCTTATCAGGTTGTTTTTCCCATACTGCTTTCATCGGGCTCCTTACCTCCTTGCCACCAGAGAGTAATTTAGTTGACCTTCCACCCCCATCTACTAAATCCTTCAGGCCATTGCTGCCCTCCATTGTAGGGGATTTTTCGAAGCCAGAAGTAAACAGCTGAATTCCTTTGTCTGTAATTTGTTTTGGGCCTAGCCCAACGTTAGACATAGGGCTGTGTTTATCTACTTCCTTCTTTTTACACCCTTTACTTCTTGAGTAAACCTTCAGTTTTGGGTCAGGCCCAATATATTTGAAACCTTCCATCCCAATTTTATCACGTGACCGTTCCCCACTAGTTATAGGCTTCGGGCAGGTCCTACACATGTTCTGACCCTTTGACCCAGCTGTTGTCACCATCTCATCTGCTACAAGGCTCTTTGACTGCAGCTGGTCCCCTCCTTTGCCACTATTATTGCTATTGCTGATACTGTCCTCTAACCTACAGAAAACTTGTGCTGAACTTTCTCCTTTCTCCCAAATTGTGTAACCAGCGTTTGCTTTTCCTGCTGTGACACCTAATGCCCGTACCTTCCAGCCCTCATCTCTTCGATCGAGGTCCTGCCATGGCTGTTCCATTATCTGCTTTCCGTCCCCTTGCATCATGGTCCCCTGCACATCTATATTATCCATCGGTTCTTGCTCTGGGCAAAAACCGCTAGTCACATGGTGGTCTTCCGCCTGTACGTGGATTTCATCTCTTGTCCCAGCCACCGCCGATGTTGTCGCCGGCGTCTCCGGTACCACCGAAACCTCCTCCATATCCCCCTCAGATATCTTGTTTTCGTCTAAAAGGCTTTCATCAGACGTAATCTCGTCCGACGAGTAACCATCGAGACCATGGCGGCCTCTACAGGTGCTGAATCCGGTCTCCTCAACGATGGCGATGTTGTATTCGACTCCGTTAATAGATGCCATCACCTTGTGTTTAAGCAGAGGGGGTCGTGGTGTCTTTATGAGGACCCGTGCTCTGTCCAATCGATGGAGGTCCTCTGTATTATCATCCACATCCACCAGTTCACCCACCGCTGCCACAAGCTTGCCGATGGTCTCCATTTCCCAGGCGTGGAGTGGGATACCCCAACACTGTACGCACACGAGCCTGTATCCTACCCTCAGCGACGGGCTCCACTTTTCCAGAGAGTGGAACATAGACATTACTGTTCCCTTGCATAACTCCTCTTCTGTTGCGTCGCTAAGGCCGGAGAGTAGCACCATGTCATTACCCAAGTATTTTGGTTTGATGTCTTCTCCCCCGTCCCACAAAAGCTCTTCCTCTAGTCTGTCGAACATCGTCAGCTTCTTCAAACGACCAACCCAAGCATCATTGAACCATCTTCTTCTCTCCATTGGGACAACTAGCTGCACAGTCGAGTGAGAAGCCATCATTTTCATCTGCGCTTGGGTCCATCTTTTTACCGGGGCATGGCGGTTCATGGTAACCGCCCGTGCATATGAGACTCCTTGAGGGTGAGCATTGTGGAACTGGGTGTGTTGAAAAGGAGTTTTAGTCTCTTTTCCATGGCGCTTCTCTCCAACCATCCTTTGCTCCTTTTGGTGCCCCACTTCATCTGTTATTGACCTCTGTCCATGTCTTCCATGTTTGGGAATATTTGCGTGTAACTTTAGGCCACCAAAAAACAAACTGTCCAGTTGCCGCTCCAAAAGACCAACGTCGCCGACCGCTTTAAAACGAGCAAATCCATACCTTCGACCACTCTTGTTCCTGTTTTTTGCGATATAGACTTCCCTAACGTCGCCCCATCTTTTGAATTGTAACCACAACTCCTTTTCCCCGATATCTTCAGGGAAATGGGTAAAGTAGAAAGATGAGACATCTTTTGCATCCCTCCAGTTACTTCTCCCGTTACCATCTCGGTGTTGCTCCTCTACCATATCGTGCTGCTTTCCATATCTGAACTCGGGGTTATTCTCTCTGTACCTACTTCTTTCCCTAACTCTCACCCACGCAGTGTTTCTCTCAGTAGTACTCTCTCTCTCAGCTCTTCCACCCCTGAATGAGCGACCCAAAATTCTTCTTGTTTGACTTGAACTGGGATCTTTTCATGTATAGTATTGATGAGGTATTTACCTTACAAATAGAATTTCACTGTTAGTTGTAGGGTGGCATTTATTTTCTATCCTTTATTGCTAATGTACTTTGAGGACACCACAATTTGCAAGGTCCCTTTCTATGTTGTCTCTTATTCGTAATTTTTTCTGATTGCAGTTACAACACATAATCTGTTAAATTCCCTGGAGTGCTGCTTGCTAAGTGTACATGTTTCTCTCCCTTGTCAGCTTGGTTATTCTTGGTTTGCTACATAGTCACTAACATTTGGAAAGCCTTGTCCAGGTATGTTTAGAAAATTGGCAAAGTTATGTGCATAGTGATGTAAAATTCTGTTCATATTTATGCTGTTCTGTAGTAAATTTTTGTTCATGGCAACCATATATGCTGTTCTATAGTCTGTCAAATGGTGCAGATTCTGTTTAAATCCTGTTATATATGTGTGTGTCGGGGGGTAATGTGCTTTAGCTTTTCATATTCATTGATAAATGTTAAAACATTTAAACCTAGGATACATAATTTCTTGTAGTAGAATTTTAGGTAGTGTTTTAGGATTTTGGTATTTTTTTCTGCAAGCATCTAAGGAAATACATCAACATTGGTCCTGTATTTGTGGGAATGATTCAATTCAATGGTCGTTGGATGATTGATGTTATTGTTATATTGATCAGTTTGCACTTCCTCTTCATTGAAATACATTATTTTAGGTTAAAAGCAATTGCTGTTTTTGCGCATTGCAGTTGTATTGTCATCAATAAGATGGGGATTGTCTGTTGAACTTTAGTTAATGTTAGTGGTTAGGAGTCTTATTGGTAGGGGGAATTGACAGTATTTGGTCCTTCGGAGAATTAGTAAGTATTTATAATGCTCCCTCAAAATATTTGTGTACAGGACACCCCGAGGTAGAACTATTTCATTAAGTGACTTTGTCCATTATCTTATTTCTGATTGGTTTAAATTATGTCTCTTAATTCCATCATATGCTGTTTCATTTTCTCTATCTCCAATATTTGTCATAATGTTTTTTTTTTAAATTGCATTGATACCAATGTTTTGACATAAAATGTCATATTACAAATTTCCTGTACAAATAGTTCAAGACTCAATATCTGGGACGGTATTGAGTCTTGAACTTCACTATACTGCAATTGCATGATGATAACTTTTTTAAATGCTGTTTTCCATTATTTTTAAGATGTAGGCTTAGAGCACTTTCTTTCCTCTAGAAGGTTAATATTAGGGCTGGGATCTCAATCACACTATAACTTATTTCACTGATTTGTAATTTGAACTATGTAAGGATCTTTAATGTGCATCCAAAGATTATGTGAAGTCACTTTCTGTTCAAAATTGTAATTGAGCTACCGCTATTTACTGCTTTACCAGCTAATCATACTCAGGGATCGGTTATCAGAAATTTTTTGGTACCAAATGCCGATTCTGACTTCCCCTTGTTTCTCCTACGCTTCCTTGTTATCACTCTTTCATATCCAATAGTGAGAATACTCAATTTATAAATTCGGGTTTGGACTATTGAAGGGTTTTAATTGTATTTCTTTATATTCTGAATATAAAAAAAAAATTTATATTACTCGATTTGCATTCAATCTATAATATTTTTTTTTTATCAGCAAACATAAATAATATATATAGATAAAGATAAAGCTGCAGTACAAGAAGTATTGCAAAGCATACATTCAATCTATAATGACTGTGAATCTATCCTAATCTACCAACTGGCTTTAGAGTTTAGAGGATAGGCCGATAGGGCTTTTAAATTGATTAGAAGCTTATGAAAATTTCCCTCCGAGACGTCCTTGTTAATTTTTTGTTCATTTTAGGAAAGACACATTAGATGAAAAATACAAATCCTTGTAACTCCACTTTCGAGTTTTATGGGCAATGCGTTGATATCCTTCCACGTGATAGCAATAAATGTGTATGATTTGTCTTGTATTCGACCTTGTAACTCCTAAAATAATAAAGGCTAACTTTTTATTAAGATATAATAAATCAAGGATGATTCATACATATTCATAAGAAAAGTCAACACTGGGCAGAACTTTTACTCAAACTGCCCCGAAAAAAATACTATTGGCTATTGGGAACTTATGATCAGTTTTGATTACATACGTTCTTAGTAATGTTCTATCCTCTGATGGCTTAAATGCAGAATAATGTGAATAAAATAGAGCCATTGCAATTCCATCTGTAATGCTGGCCCAGATGGATTCTGTTATTAATGCAGGTAAAATTCAACAGGATAACGTTTTAAAATGAAACATATAGAACATAATTTTAGTATTTATTTGGTCTAATTATTATTTTATATATATATATATATATATATATATAGATATATATTAAGTGTGTGTGTGTGTGTGTGTGTGAAACTTAAGTGTAGAGTATTTCAATAGCTAATGTTGAGTATCGGGTGTTTTGACAATTGATGATTTCCTAGAACATGATTACTTTGATCCTATTTTAACTTTATGATCCTGAAATTTCAATCTATTCTCACCAGCGTTTGGTGAGCGCAAAATACCTAGGAATCTTGTTAAAAGAATTTGTAAAATTTTACTTCAAACAATTCCTGCTGCCTGTACACATTCAAAGTGAGAAATAAACTTCCAAGTTTATTCCCATCGTCCATTACATTTTCAGATTTTGTGTTCTTGTGTCTACAAGGATGGATGAGTGCTAATAGCTGCAAAAGAGTGTTGAGTGCATTAGTGCAAGGTACTTAGTCTTAAAACCATGTTTTTCTGCTCCCAATTAAGTTTTTGTGACACCTGTCTACGAACACATTTTGTTTATTCCTTTCTATTTTTAAAATCCCATCCAAATCTTGAATTATATAGGTAAGCTCTGGGCACAATTAAAGTATCGTACCGTAAAACTTATAAACGGATAAGCTGAGTTAAAAAAATTGATGAAACAAACTCTTATTTTGAATCTTATGACATGTGAGTAGAATATTTTTTCATCACTGCATGTGGTGCAGTGCGATTGTTGGTAGTTCAAAATATATGAAACGATGCAATAAATTACTTGCTGGGACCTTGTTGACATAATTTTGTTTGCATCTAGTGAGTAGTACGGAAAACCTCTGCTAATTCGGTTTTTGTATTAATGACGAGTATTTCATGATTAAATGGTACAAGTATTAAAATCTGTAAACATTTCGACTTATTAAAAGCCGTTTAGCTGCACATTAATGGGCATGTAAGGAATATGATAGCAAAGTTGTGACCTTGAGAGCTTCAATCAGACTCGTGTTATGATATAGTAGGCCCAAATTTGCTAATGCGATAACCTATTCTTTTTTTTAGCTTTTTTTCTTTTTTTATTAACTCCCCCTTATTTCAGCGTGTTTTTTAACCCAAATTATAAGTTACTACGAGTTCCTTTTTTTTATTGGTCTAAATACTGATTAGTGATATGATTTACGCCATACAGAAAATAAAATGAAATGAATTATCAACAGTAATCGATATAACATCCTAATCGATTCGTTTATTCTCTGTTATTAGGTGATTGGTGCGTGCAAGAGATGAATGTCCGTGTGCCGCATGAGGTGACTAGGATCATTAATACAATGAAACTGATTATCTTTTAGGTTCGGTAGCTATTACCAATTTTTTTAATCATCTATTTTTTTATTGCTTTCTCCCTTTACCCATTGCTTTCCCAAACTGAATTTATTTATTTTTGTTCCTTGCGGAGAATGTTCGCAACAAATTTTAATCTCAGATCCTGCAGTGTTTTTTGTTTTTTGTTTTTCCCAGAGGGGGTTGCGTGCCAGAGGAATTGAAAGCCCATGTGACTGTCTGCAAAGTGCTATTGTAACAATTTTTTTTATTTTTTTTAAAAAAGGAAGAAAATCAACGTTTCGGTGATTAGTTACCTAGCGTGCCGTTTACTTTGGTTGGGAACCATGTGATTACAAATAAAATATTTTTCAAGCATTGACAAGTATCAATTATTATTATTATTATTATTATTTAAATTTTGACTTGTTCCAGATAAGATAGCTTGAAAAAGACTAGTAGCATATAATTGGTGTTCAGCGCAAAATTTGAGCTGCAGATTAGCAGTTATTTTTTTAAAAAAAAAATCAGTTATGGATAATGGAACTATAATTTTTATTCACAAAACGAAGATTTTTGAGGTATTTTTTAAAGTTTGCCATTCTTGGAAGATTAGCAATGTCGTTGTCCCATTTTTATTTTTCGGTGTGAAATTCAACTTTCATAAATAGAATCGAGCGACTAAGTAGAATTAATAATCATCTGTGGATTCTGTAGCTAAATACAGGAATCAATGCTTGTCTGGTAAACAGTAAAAGCTTTTATAAAAAGCATTTTTAAGCATAAAACTAAAATATTTGAGTTTTTGGTATTTTCTTTATGATAAACATTTTTTATTATGCGTATAATTTTATAATTATTAAAAGCCATCAGTTTCTTTTTAAATAATATTTTTTCACAGTTGATTCAAATAAACTTAATGTATTTTTTCTGAATTTATTGCATTCTGGCGATGTAAATTTACAATCAAAACTTAAAGAGTGCTGAATAAAAGTTTTTCAATGATGTACCCTAGTAAAATAATGTTTTTAAAATAAGTAGGTGTCTAATAGAAGAATAAAATTAATACAATTGTTCTCGAAATTGAAGTAGAATTTGATACATTCACAAATGTGTATACATAAGAATCAATACATTTTTTTATTTTTTTTTTTGTCTTTGCTGTCTATCTATTGTAATTCCACATATATAGATGGTAACCCCACATCTACAACCACAAGTACAACTGATATATGGACTACTTATTGATTGATGAACTGGAAATATATGAAACAACTTGTATATCCAAACAACTAGAAAGGATCAAACAACTGAGCATTCCAAAATAATGATCTTTTTCTCCTTTTTAATCACTCAATTAATCTTATATCTCTCATGCAAGTCATGTTAACTTACGTTAAATTAGTCTTGAAGAACGGGTCAATTTTTATTACATATATATAAAATGAAGAATTTTTATTAGGGTTTTCTGGTGCGCAAAGTTTATTGACTTGCAGGGAGTTGCTACTGAAACATGTTGCTTTCGCCTCACAATTGCTTCTTGGGCATACCGATGCAGTTGCTCTAATCTTGCCTTAGATTGATATCAGGATTGCTATCATTTTATGGACCATTTGGTGGCGGAAAAATGAAAAAAAATTGGGACAATATGGAGATATCCCCAACAATGTCAGTTTCATTTGCTTATCAACATTTGTTTGACTGGATTTATGCTCATCCTCACTTCTCAGTCATCGGTCACCATAATAATCATTGTGACTTGTGGCAAACTCCATTATCATGGCTCTTAAAATGCAACATAGGTGCCGCATTATTCAAGGATCAAAACTGTTTTGGTATGGACTTTGTATTATGAATGAATGGGGATATTTTGTGAAAGCTAAAACATCTTGGCAGGTTTGCTCTCCAGACCCAGTTGAAGTGGAAGAATGCCTTAACGTGCATAAAGGATCAGAAGCTTAACAATGTTGATTTTGAGAGATAAATGCTAAAACCATAGTGAATGGTATTTACAACACCTCAACCGGATGCTAAGACTTTCAATTCTTAATAAGTAAATGCACAAGTGTCCTTTTTAGTTTTCCAGAATCTGGGGTGTTTTTTTTTTTTTTTTTTTAATAAAAATTGAACACAATACTAAAAAATTTATAATACTCACACATTTTAATCAATTAAATTAAACTCATTGAGTTTTGTAAGACCAAAAATAAATTATGTTACTCACAAATTAACAAATTTATAATACTCTCCATCATTCCCTCTTCCTATTTTTTTTTTCTATTTAAAAAGTTTGAATAAACACCGCCTTAATGACGATGAAATATTTTGCACATGAAACGGGTTCAATAAAAAACTTCAATAAGCATATAAGATGCGAAATGGCCAAATTTAATAGGCGCGAGTGTTTTTGACATTATTTTAGTGCATTCAGATATTTATTAAATATTATTAGTGTCGCAGACAGAGAAAGTGAGAAGGGTATGGTCTAATGTCTTGAGCTGGAAGCTTCGGTTTCTCTCAGATCTCTATCCACTTTCTCTTAGGGTTTTCACTTTCACCAATTTCTCTTCTCTTTCAAAAACTATAATCTCGCATTTATTCGTTCCTAATCCTTTCAAACTTTCCATTCAACCATCTTTAACTTGAAGCTGCTACGCTTAATTGAATTCCCCGATTCCAAATTATCTTTTCATTTCTTTGTTTTGTTCTGCAATTAGACATTGCTAGGGTTTTGGAGTAGTGGATTAGCTCGTTTAGGATTAAGGAGTGTTTCTATCTTCATGGATAAAGACAAATCTCTAGGTTTTCCACCTCCGTCGGGACGTTATTCCGGTTACTCGCCCACCAGAAGTGTTTTCCATGTGAAATCTGAGCCGTCGCCGTCGTCATCGACGACGTCGTATCCGCCACTGGCTCTGGGAACCACCAGTTCCGAGTCTAGTCATTTTGGACATGGAATGTCCACGGATTCTAGTGGATTTAGTCATGATATTAGCAGAATGCCTGATAATCCCCCGAGAAACAGAGGTCATAGGCGTGCTCATTCGGAGATTCTCACTTTACCGGATGATATTAGCTTCGACAGTGACCTTGGTGTTGTTGGAGCTGGTGATGGGCCTTCGTTCTCCGATGACGCCGAGGAGGACTTGCTTTCCATGTACCTGGATATGGATAAGTTCAATTCATCGTCGGCGACGTCCACGTTTCAAATGGGCGAGCTGTCTAATGCTGTGGGAGCATCGGCTTCAACACCGTCATCAGGGGCACCCAACTCTTCTGCAGAGAATGTTGTTATCGGGACTAATGAAAGGCCCAGAGTTAGACACCAGCATAGTCAATCCATGGACGGGTCAACCACCATCAAGCCTGAGTTGCTGGTCTCGGGTTCAGAAGACATGTCGGCGGCTGATTCCAAAAAAGCAATATCAGCTGCCAAGCTTGCTGAGCTTGCCTTGATTGACCCCAAACGTGCAAAAAGGTGTGCTTTATGATTTCTTGGTGCATTATTTCTCATTCATAAATTAGGCAATATATCACTTGTAAATGTCATGTTTAGCACACTTAGTCTCAAATCCATTGCATATTTGTTAACTCATTTGTAGTTTATACACTTTTGATCAAATTAGGAAGGAACTTAGGATTTAGAAAAAAAATATTCTAGAAATATGCTAGAAATAGAATTACAGATTAGTTATTGAAGATGTATTTATAACAGGAAAGTGCCTCCCTTATGAGATTCAGAAACACAATAGATGGGATGATAAAACTTGAGCTGCAAGAAATGAGATGATGTTGTATAAGGATGTTTTTATCGAAGATCTCCAAAGTGAGGGAAGTGTGCACCCTAAGAAGATACAATGCAGTTATAACTGTTGTTTATAAAATCTATGCTTGAGGTTTTAGCAACGACATAATTTGTTATACATGTTTGTGTATTTTATCTCAGTCTCAACCATTTATTTTTTCATCAATGTTTATAACTTCTCTTTATCCTCAGAAGTTCATTTTTTTCTCTTTGTAGGAGCCAATTTCTTTTAACTAATATGTTATTTGTTGCTAGATGTTGCAAATCTTTGTGATTGTCTGATTGATATTTATATGCATTTTTTTTTGTCAGCACTCGGCGAAAAACTTGTATATTTATATATGTATGGTAACAACAAGTATAAGACATATTAAAAGCTTTTAGAGGAAAAGAACCAAAAACAGTGACCTCCCCCAGAAATCCTCGTGAAAAGGTTACTAAATATTTAATAGTAATTTGCCATAAATATAAGATAACCATTAACTAGAAACCCCCGTAACTAATGGTCATCCCAACACAAATTTTATCAGATCTAGAGATATAATAACCAAAATAAATCCCCCACAATTAATGGCTCCACTATTGAAGCACGTCCCGACAAAAAAGCTTTAACTGTGTAACAGAATCCCATGGGAATTTGGTGACCAGCACAAACAACAAAATGTTGCATTCAAATCAGCAATGAAGTACCCGAATTATCCTCCCACTGACACAACAGTCGTAAAATTATCCCTTTCAAAGTCAACCAAGACCAAGATTGATGCGTTTTATAGCCTCCCCTTTCTACAAATATGCTTCATCCATAATGCAGTACCAGGCAGAAGTCAAGAATACCCCCTCATCACAAAGCTTAGTTACGCATGCTCTCACTAAGTAAACGAACAGATATCAATATGTCAATTTTTTGATCCAGAACCAAAGATAGAAGTTGATGTCCTGCAAAATTTTATCATGGTCAACAAGTGCTTGCTTGAAGACACAAGCATTTCTTGATCTCCAGATATTCCACACTACCCCTGCCCACATGATCATCTTCACTTCCTTCCCCTTTTTACTTTTTAGATGAAGCTGAACTAGGCAACACTGTCATTTCGTTCAGCCGGGAGTAGTATGTGTTCCAGACCTGAGAAGATGCCGAGCATTTGACTTACATGACACTAAATCTAGTTAACTTTATGAGTTATCACAATTAAAGGAAATAGTGAAAGATAGGAAGGCTTAAAGCTGTCAGTCTTTTAGAGCCTATCAAAAAGAAAATGATAGCATCCTATTGGTCATATCTCTAATTGGCTATGCAGTAACAGTGTTTTGGAAGTACTGACATAGTATGTTACTTCCTAAAATTGTGTTTTGGGTCATGATGAATTACTCTGTTTAAAATGTACATTTTTTGGCCTTTTGATCCTCTGCTTAGTGGCCCACACTGGAACACCCCTAGAGTAGAGGGCACAAATGCAGAGTGGGCCCACTTTCTTTTTGTTGTAAACTAAAGTTCGGGTGTGCTGGACCTATTTTGTTTTATCTCTTGAACTTGAAAAATGGAATAACGATCACTGTTTCTAATCTTCTGTAACAGGATATGGGCCAATAGGCAGTCTGCTGCGAGGTCAAAAGAGAGAAAGATGCGATACATTGCTGAGCTTGAAAGGAAGGTGCAAACATTGCAAACGGAAGCAACATCTTTGTCTGCACAATTAACTCTCTTGCAGGTATTGACTTTTGTGCCTATTATTTAGATGAATGGTGTATTACTACTGTAATACCATATCACCTTCCCGCTTAAAAGCTAATGGAAGGATTATAATTAACACATCTTTGTTGATTATGAGCAGAGAGATACAAATGGCTTAAATTCTGAGAACAGTGAACTGAAGCTGCGGTTGCAAACCATGGAGCAACAAGTTCACTTGCAAGATGGTAAGATCATATGTTATAAATGTTTTTTGAATCTAGTGCTCAACCACTTTTATTGCTCTCCTTTTTATTACTATCTTTGTACATATCTCTGTTGGCTGGCGAACTATTGTAAACCATATGATCTTTGTATGTAATATCTTGCTCACAATGGAGTAATACATACATATGTCTTCAATGACTGTACTAGTGTAAAGCTGGCAGCTAAAGTTTTGTGGTGAGTTTGTAGTTTCTTTGATGAATAAAAGATGAAATGTACTCTCTTGCCTGAAAGTCAAGTTTCATGATTTTGTCTGAAATATGTGTTTGAGCACATGGGAGGTGAACAGTTCATCTTGATTATCTCAAATATTATGAAAATTGATTGAATCTTTTTCTTGTAGCATTAAACGATGCATTAAAAGAGGAAATTCAGCATTTGAAAATATTGACTGGGCAAGCTATGGCACCTAATGGAGGACCTATGATGAAGCTTGCTTCTTTTGGAGGGGGGCAGCAATTCTATCCCAATAATCATGCCATGCACACTCTTTTAGCTGCACAACAGTTTCAACAGCTCCAAATTCACCCTCAAAAGCAGCAGCAGCAACAACATCAGCAGCAGTTTCAGCAGCTTCAGCATCAGCAGCACCAACAATCGAGCGACTTGAAAATGAGAGAAGCTTCACCTACTCCATGCCCCAAAGACAATGCTTCGTCAGATGTAAATCCTTCTGGAACCAAGGATTGTTGAGAGTTGAGACTGCTCATTGTCTTCAACATTTGCTTCGTAGATTTTCCTTTGTCTGGTGTCTTGGTGTGTTTAGCCTTTGTTATATTTTTTTTATTCTTAAACAGTACAAATGGTCCTAGTTAGAGATTGAGAATAATACATTTGCATCTTTGGTATTGTGTAATATTAAAATTCTTTAATTCTCTAGTTAATTGCTATGGATATACAGGGTAGGTTCATGTGTGTTTAGTTTGCCCTTGAAAGCAGGGAGATATAGGTGAAGGAAATCGTAGAGGCTGCAAAGGAAAAGGGGGTTTGTCTACCCATCGTCTTCTTGGATATAGCAAGTCCCCTAAAATGTTATAGCAGGGTGGTGGGGGCAATTATCAGGATAAAAATCATGATGTTTTTGTGTGGGTTTGCGGTTTTCAGCCCAGGAATTGTGTCTTGTGACTGGAGGTTGTAGTATAGCTTTGCGTGAAAGTGCTGGGTGGCTGAGGCCTCCGCGGTGGCTATACAATGCTCATTTCATGTGTAACTGTTTGAGTTTGTATGCTTTCAGAAGGTATCAGGTTAGAGGTAGAACTTATGCGCCTAAGCGTCTGGGTACACCTTGTATACATCCAATGGTTCCTTGCAATAATAAATCTCTTTTGCTATTAAATAAGAAGTATCAATTTAAAATATATCTATATTTTTATATAGCTAACAGGCTCTTGAAGTATATATTATTAAAATATATTGATACAATCAGTATTTATATTTATATGGTGTGACGTTATTTTAATTTAACTATTAATCTTGAATTATATTATTAGGTATATAACTATAAATATTTGGACAAAAAAATTTATCATCTATAATAATTTTATTTAGTCTTAACATATTACCTCTTGCCAAATTCTATACTTAACCAATGTATATATTTTACTTAAATAGTTAATAAAAATTAATCTTTCATTCTGAAAGGGTACAATAAAAATCAAATTTGATTTATTCCGATAAACCAATTTCAAGTTTTTTTTTTTATTAAATTTTCTCAATTTTTGATTTATTCACTTTTTCAATTTTTTAATCAACGCCCCTAACTTATTTCCAGATCCAAAACATGATTAGTTTCACAAGTTATACTGAACAGTTAACATCTACTCATCAAAAAGAAAAATACTGAACATTTTGAGCCATGAAAATCATACATTAAATTGTTATATGCTAATGGCTAAATGAGAACATTAACAGGCGAGATCAAAGTTCAGTAAAATAGAAAGAGAAAGTGGTAAAATGGAAAGCGAGAAACTGAAAAAATGATATTTTTTAATCATTTAAAACTTAAATTACATCAATGCCCTTTATATATTTTGTTAAAGAAACAAAGTTTTTTTTTTGTATTAAACGGGGCAAAACGCAAAAAAAAAAAAAAAAAAAAAACTACACTTAAATAAAGCGAGTACTCAAAACACCTAGAACGATACCACGTTTAAGGAATGAAAAATAATCAAGTCATAATTTTTAATAGAATAATGTAACATTTGTTGACTGTATGACGAGTAATCTGAATTTATAGTACAATTTCTTTTTTAATATGTAGCTTTCCGCTTTTGGTGTTTGTGTTGCGTATGGAGGGGGAGGGGCTTTATTTTTGGGGGAGGCAACAAAATACAGGGGCAGCTTTTTTTTTCGACCCAGAGGGTAATAATACCATGACTACATTCTTGATCTACATGACTGAGTACCCTGGGCCTCCACCCCCTTCAGGAACTGTCCACTCAATATTTTGCTTTGGATCTTTGATATCACAAGCCTGAATAATGAAGAAAGTGTGAATTAACCCGTGTAGGAAACAGATTTTATGGGTACAGCATAGCATTATTAAAGAAGCAAGCCATTGCATCCTAATGGTAATTTTTAGGGACTAATATGCCAAGGATATGATTTTTTCCATTATGAAACTTCACCAAAATAAACAAAAAGGACCAAAAACTATGACGAAAAACAAGTTAAAAGACGTTGACAGGCCGTTGAAAAGTTTAGGAACGAAAATCATAGTTTAATCTTTATTTAAACCATAAGTTTAAAATAAAAAATATATTATATTGAAAAAAATTATGTTAGACCTAGGATCGCATACAGTGATAAAAATGTCATATTGAGAATGATTTTTCAATGGTTGACAATATATAAAATTTTACACTCATGGTAAATTAAAATTAAACTTAAAAAATATATACAGATTTTTACTTAAAACATATTCCCCCGCTTCTACGCTCACAGCTCGTATGCAAGTATATACACAGCAGAAATTAGTAAATCTAATACCATTTTTCAACCACCTACACATGCACCGAAGTGCTATATCTTGAGCATATAATATTTAACCACTAAATTCAAACAATCATCCAATTTGCTTGAAGAGTTTACCTTGCAATGCAAGCAATTTTGTGCATTAATTTGTAACTTCATCTGATTCTGCTCATCTGCAACATACCTGTATTTTAGAAAGATAAATTAAAAATATCAATGAATGATTCAAAAATTAAAAAATCCTTTCAGTAACCAAGCTTTAGTAAATGGGCATTACTCGTATACTCGTGCAGGACAATATCGCGATTCAGGTGCAGCATACACTGGTAAATTTATAAGTTCAGGAATCTTTGGGTCTCTCAAACGAAGATGAGGAGGTTGATCATGTTCATGATTTGTGTTGCTCCTGCGATGGAACTAAATATAAATGCCTATCAAGAAAGAAAATGAACTGCAAACTGTATCTGCTGACAAATAGTCAGTAATTTCCTTCATTATTTATCAAAACCATAAACAGGGGGGCTGACAAATTTATTTATTTTTGGTAGGCGAGGCTGACACAAATTATTACTAAATTAACCAGTTTAACATTGATTTTATTTTTCATTCACAATAAATCTGCACAAATCGTACTGCAATCTTATATAAAAAAATTTGGTTCTTGCACAGTGAAAATTTTCATATTGCACATTGAGTTTATCTCGAGTGAATATATTATCCTACTGCACAACATTGTTCTAAAAAATGTCATTCTACTGCCTATCCTCAAGAAAGACTGATTACCAAGCCGATTCTTAAATGGGCAGGAGGTTAGCACTTTCCTTAAGACAACAAAATTAATGTTGCTCCTTAAAGCTATCACTTTCTTATCTGTGCAGGATAAGGTGGAAGCAGAAATAGAAACTTATTTTTATATGAAAAAAAGAAAGAGTACTATATAGGATTATTAGAGAAAAGATAGTAAGTTGGTTTTTACCAAAAAAATTAGGATATTAAGTATATTTTGCTATATAAATGAACTATTTGGATTTCAATTTGAGAACTCTCCTCGAATATTTCCTCTGCCACCTCTATATTCTCTCTTTTTGATAATTTCTTCTAATCATGTATTATTTTGGTACATCATCAGAAATATAATCATGCACTTTGTCTATTTTAGAAATAACTTCGACATGACTTTGCCTATTAAAAATGATTGCTTGTCTCAACTCTCAACAGTAAGCAACAGAAGGGAGTAAGTGTTCCAAAACCTGTGCAGGGAGGTAGGTACATCAAAGGACAAGACACCGTCAGCCTTTGGATAGTGAATTGGAGAATGTGACTCGGCAGCCTGCATAAATGACAAAAAATATATACACACACAGACTCGCCAAATGCAATATATTGTTATTATTAGAGAACTAATAAGAAACACACATCAAATAAGGAAGCTCGCTAATCTATGCATATTCAATAAAGAAAGGCTTCTAAAATAGCCTTTATGATGGAACAAAAAGAAAACACTTTATACCATATATATAAAGAGGAAGCAAGAAAAAATCAGAGAAAATTATGCCATCCCTCTCCAACCACTGGTAACAAATAATAGCATGCATTGCATACTACCAATGAATCATGCCATTTTATTACAACCAGAATATCTATAATGACAAATGAAAATCTTACTCCAACTATCTAATTAGTTATTATTTCTTTGTTTACCCCTTGTATTGTCATTCAATTTGTGCCCTAATGATGAAACAACATGAAATAAAATACACCACATATAAATTTATATGCAAATGAATAAATTAATCATGATTCAAGGGGATAAAAAGAATTCAAGACCTTGATGGAGCCAAGCAAGAATGAACATGGGGTAATTATTTATCATGAATAATTTAATGATGCACATAATAATAATAATCAGAAGTTGCATTGCAAATAATCACTCTCCCACAGGAGAAAAAAAAGAAAGTAAAACTACACTTTTTTCTGTGTGTAAACATCATTCCTTGAAAAATGTTTCTTACATTTGTAGCTTCATGATCAGGTTTACCATGCTTCAAAGTAACTGAGTGCCTCCCCTTGAATATGTAACTGATAGGAATAACGCAAGGAAAGTGAAGTCTCAGGACAAAGAAAGAAATTACAGGAAAGACTAGTCTCCTGTGTTTAACTGATGAGGACATAACCCATGAGAGAAGTTAGATCTTACTGTTCCAGACCACTTATGGCCAGTCCTGGAATAAGCCCGTATTCAAAGGCCTACAATAAAAGGTAATATCTATTAGGACAATATGGTATAACAATTAACAGTCGGACAAGTGGGAAATGTTGGAGTAAACCAGAAAATTTAGGTAGAGCCGAATCTAAATACAAATTCTATCATATTTTCTGCATCAAAAAATGAATTAAGACAACTGAGGGGCATTAATTATAATCATGCACTAATCTTTTGTTTTGTTTTACAATTTTGGAAAGGTAATACTTTTAAGGATTTTCTCCCCAATTTTTTGATATTGTTTTCAAGTATTTTAGGGGGGCATTTCAATAGTCTTATTAAGCGTATGCAAAGGCCAACTATGTGTAGATTGAAAATAAAAAACTCTTTCCATAAGTTGTAATTAGTTTCAAGGATTTTCCTTTATTTTTGGATAATTCCAGTTATCAACCTAATGCATTCTAGGTTATTTGCTAGAATGATATCTAACCATTAATATCATGCTATTGTCCTGGATGCAAAAATTCTAACATGTAATTTGTCAGATTAATCTGTCCATATGTTTCATAAAAAAAAGTAAAAGACCTATAATTATTTCATTCAGCAAGAATATGGTGATTTATGTTTTAAACTAGTCTTGTCACCTGTTACAACTTACAACTGTAGAAAAGGATCTGATTCTAATACCAATTACTTGATTATGCTATTTAAGGATATTTCTATATTCCATTTATTTTCTAATAAATAGGATCAGAGTTTAAATAGGACTAATTCATCTTATTTTTGCAATGAAAATCAATACCATTATTTTACAGCAACCTTACAATATAATGATATAATGTACACTAAAATTAGCAACCTGATAGATAGCCATGTAAGATGAGATGGCCTATCAGCTCAAGGCTTCAAAATGGAAGCCAAAATCACCAGAAAATGAAAATCTTAGGTAATCTTCAATCAGCAAGCGAGCGAGACAAAAAAAAAACAATGAATTGCTTCACTAACCGGCCGATAGTTCCGAGATTTATGTAATTCTTCCCAAATCCATGAATTTCTCAAAGCATCCCAATACATATTCATATCTAGACCTTCATTAAGTGCACCAAATGTAACTTCAGCTGCAAGCATTCCTACAAAAAAGAAGTAACTCTGAAACATTGCTATTTGCATATCACGTGGAGATATTGACAAGTCCACGTGTCCAAATATGGTTGATTTTGATTAAGGATGAATTGTTGGATTTACTTAACAAATGCAAGAACCAGGATGGCTTTAAAGAATTGTTAATTCCTCAAAATTGCAGATCAATTTTTAGATCCATGCCAAAATGCTAATGACTTTCTTGAAACTGTGGCTATTCATATTACTATTGAAACTCTAGAACATTGTAATTTGAAACTCTTTTCAACAAAACTACAAAATTAACTTCAGTAAGAAATACTAATTAGCAATATGCTGAAAAATCAACCCAGTAGAATCGAGTAAGCCCCTACCTGATTTCATTGCTGTGTGAGTTCCCTTTATCTTTGGTACATTCATGAAGCCAGCTGAACATCCAATAATTGCTCCTCCAGGAAAAACTGGATATGGGATAGACTGAAATTTAACTAGAATCACATTCGTATTTGTAAATGAGTAGAGAAATAATACACTGCAGCAAATAACAGGCAATCAAACGTCTAATAGGATAACAAACAATGAACTAGCCTTCCTTTTATGAAAACTTGCTCTTCATGGATGTAAGACTTCCCTATCAACAACGAAGACAATATCCAAGCCTTACATGGATCGTTGTAACAATTAGAGGACGCATTGCCCACATACAATAGAATGCTGTTGGTGTCAGACACAACAAAACACTTCAAAAGTACTTAGTCTCATGGACAATTTAAATTTTGCTGTGCTGTAATGGTCATGTCTGTTTTAGTGTTTATGCTTCTAAGTCCATGGATCTCTCCAATAATTTTAATGACCCACCAAATACCAAGAAATTTTACATTAGAAACTTAGAGAAGTTAGAAGGAGTATCCATTTGGCAACTTCATTTTTGCTAATACATTTGTAACACAACACCTCATGAGGCTGACCTGGCAACATATGGAGCATAACGATAATTTTTCTCTACATTCTTGTATTTTCCCATTGATTGCATGTAAGAAAAGGAACTATCATTACTAATGTACCTGAAAACCACCTTCATTTAAAGTGCGAGCTCCATACTGGATAACTGTTCCACCTTCCAGAAATGGTTTAATTGCAGGGTGATGCTTTAGTTTCTGGTGAACCAAGACAGACACAAGGGAGAGGGAAGGAAGGAGCAAAGAAGATAATTGAACAAAAGTTAGGGATCAGGAATTCAGAATATGTGATGTAACTTCAAAGATTTTCAAACAGATATTGCATTAACACAAACAATCATAATAAGTTTCACAAAAGGAACCAAAACATAATGGGTGAATTTGGTGTGTCAGGTTATACACATAAGATCTACAGCCCACCTAATTGCTGGGGAGGGAGGAAGAAATTTTTTTGTTCCTTTAGCAGTTTTGAAAACACTAACCTTCCCTTTTTTTTGTTTCCATATTAAAATATATATGAAGCAATGTCAATACCAAGTAACTTATACTAGACAACAATTTTTTTAAAATATATTATAAGAATAATAAAATTCACCTGGAATTCCTCATAAGGATTCATGAAAGGGTTCTGATAGTTTAAAGCAACCACAAGGCCTATAGATATCTGCCAAAGTGGTAAATTAAATTCTTATGAGGAATATATTGTCAGCAAAAACTGCATTAAAAAGCTAGAGGGAACATTAATGCATGTGACTTGTTAATTACTTAGTATAAGAGATACCTAGTAAGAATAAAAAACCATGAAAAAGTGATAATTTGAATACATAACACTCGAAGGGTGGGTTTTTTTTTTTTTTTTGGGGGGGGGGGGGGGGGGGGGGTCTTACTTGTTTATCTTTCATGTGATAGAGAAAAGATCCTCCGTATGTTTTATGATCCAAGGGCCATCCCAATGTGTGAATTATAGCACCAGGTTGATGCTTTTCCTCATCAATTTCCCAAACCTAAGAGTATAATGTTACATAATCCAAGTGAGGGTGATAGGAATAGGGTGACAAAAAAAGTTTAATAAAGACATCCATAATTTCCACTTATTAGAACAATCGGCAATCAAATAATCTTCATGAATGTATTGAACAAATAAGCACAGTTTTCATGAAAAAATAAAGATGAGAAAAAAATTGAAAAATTCTTTACAAAATACATGAAGTAATAATACCTCTTTAATTCCCAAAGCATATGTCTGATGTTCTGCACCTCCCTTCTCTCTTAGGTTGTACTTTTTCATTATTTTCTATAAGAAACACAGGGATAGGGATCGAAGGCCTTGTTATCAAAACAGTAATTGACAGAAAAAACTTGAACCTGTTCAATCCTAACTAAATTTGATTTTCAAACCTCTGACAATGATCCTCGACATCCCTCAGCCAGAAGTGTTATGTGGCCTGCATGTGATTCAATATTTACATGTTAACAACTAAGCCTCAGAAAGATTTAAGTAACCATATTCAAAGACACAGATATATCTCATTGGTTATTACAAACATAAGTAAGGCACACAGACACAGCTTATAATGGAAGCATCAAAATCATATGCTCAGAGTGAGCAATGCAATCTGCAAATTTCATAAGGCATTTTTCAAACTTAAGAATATCATATGCCATAAAAACAACAAATGTTTAACTGTGACTGTGACCAAAACTTGCTTCTATCAGTAAAAGTTTGCCACCCCCATTCTCAAAAAGATATTAACATTCAAAAATATTTGGACAACAAAGAACAAACTATTGATCCAAATGATAGTCAAGTCCCTAGAGCAGCTAGACAAGTATTACTTAGGGAAACCTTTTGCTTGTAAAAAAAGAAATAAAGCACATAAATATGTATGAAAGAAAGAAATAAGTAAAATGAAACCTTTGATCTCGACGCCACGTTGAAAATTCTCCTTCTTTGAACCATCTTTTGAAATTCCCATATCATTAGTTCCAATACCGATAACTTTGTTGTTTGCATCATACAATACCTGGCCAGGCAAAAATACCCACGTAAACAGCAACAAATGTGAAGAAGAAACATCCAAGCAAAAGCAGAAATACCTCACTAGCAGCAAATCCTGGGTATATTTCTACTCCTAACTCTTCAGCTTTTGCTCCCAACCAACGTACTAACTGACTTAGACTGTAACAGATGGTCCAAAATAAGAAGCTTCTTCAAAGTGGGGCAAAAGATATGTGAAGAAAAACATTGAAAACCTAAACACAACGAATTGAACAAGTATCTTATTATGGGAGAAAAAGGCACCTTCCAACCTTGAATTTTACATCAATTTATCAAGAAAACGATCAGAAAGAAAGAATTCAACCAAAAATTTATTTATTGAGTAAAAAGTAAAAACAGAAAATCAAAATGATCTGTTGTTCTTCTAGGACTTCACGTCACGAAAGACAGATCACGGATTGTATTTCAGATATATTTTCCAAGTTGAATTTCTAATTTTGCAATCCTAGCCCTAGTACAATCTCCAGCAATTTTGATCTCTGTGGGCACGTAGTCGTACCAACTAATGAATAAAAATTAAAATAATGTTTCTATTTTCCAGAGAATATAACATCATTAAACTTGAAACCATATACAG
This sequence comes from Glycine tomentella, assembly GCA_007407185.1. Lineage (NCBI taxonomy): Eukaryota > Viridiplantae > Streptophyta > Magnoliopsida > Fabales > Fabaceae > Glycine > Glycine tomentella. Next base: position 869,670 of record PYAF01000917.1, read on the forward strand.
AAATTTCCAAAGGAAAAAAAAAAAAGGCACAGTTTCAGAACAGGAGATTTAGCAGTCAATCATGTAAAAACCAAAACTGCACGTGTAACTAAGAAAGTCAAGATCCAACAAACAAGGAAACGGTAAACAAACAGCTGATTCAGCAGAAAGCATATGGTATTGACTATTGAGGTAAAATTATAGCCTCTAGCCGTATGGAACGAAAACAAAGTGTTATAGAAACCTTATTACATAGTTGCCTTTGTTGTTGAAGGGACACGGAAGCGAAATTGCGCGACCTTTCGTCAGAAACCAAAACTTGTCAGAAGAAACAGGAGTAGCGATCGGAGCCTGCAGCAGATAAAAAAAAAATTATCCTCAAATCGAAGGTAGAAATTACAAATTACTCTGCAACGAAATCGGACATAGAAAACAAACCGAACGGCCCTCTTGCTCCTTCCACTGTGGAAGAAGCTCATTTAGCGCGCGAGGTTCAAAAACGTTTCCAGAAAGAATGTGAGCACCTAAGCGCAACAACACACACACAGAACTTGCAGATATATAAATATATAAAAAATAACATTAAATTCAATCAAAAGAGAAATTAAGTACGTTAACGTTACTTACCAACTTCGGCACCTTTCTCGAGGACACAGACGGACAAATCGGCGTTTCTTTGGCGGCACATTTGCTTGAGCCGTATCGCCGCCGATAATCCTGCGGGACCGGCGCCGACGATGACGACGTCGTACTCGATGGAGTCCCTGTCGGAGGACGTGGTGCTGAAGCTCCGAGAAGTTGGAACCCTAGAATTAGCACGTGGCTTAGAGGATCCGAAAGCACGGCGGCGAGAAAATGAATGGTAAGAATTATTAGCAGTGGGAGGGTGGAGGTTGGTAATGTTGCTGTGAAGGGATTGGGATGTGTCGGTAGCGCGAAGAAGAAGAAGACAAGTGTTGCTGGTTTTGGATTTGGATTTGGTTTTGGAGAAGATGGAGCGAAACTTGAGCATGATGCAGATTGATTCGTGTTGGTTCCAATGACAGTGGCAAAGTAGTGATCGTTTCTTATTCTTATTATGGGATGACTTTAATTAAGTACTAACACGTTGCAGGCAGCTGACGTGTTGAGCCTATCAGTTCTTGTCGTAGCCACTCCTCACGGTCTAATATTATTTAGCGTGTATTCCATCCTTTGCTAGATTAAGCGGAAAAAAGAGAGATAAGAACACGAAGAAAAAAGTATAAAAAAAAAAAAAAAAAACCATGTAGAAAAGGAGTATTATATTCAACTGTATATTAAATGTTTTTCTTTCTTAATGTTATTAGTGTGTTTAGATTTATCTTAAATGATTTAGGATCATATTAAAATGAGAATAAAATTATATACTCATATTATAAATTTTTTTATATCATCATTCAATCAAAAATCATTATATCAACAATAATATATGATTAAATAATTATTTTACATTGTCAATGCATGAAAATTAAACTTTATTAAAATATTAACTTTTAAATAAATCTTTACTTTGTATTAAAATAAAATCATCCAAACATAATTTATAAAAAAAAATTGGTTAATACTTCCTCTCTCCCAATGATACTTTTTTAAAAATTTATTTATCCTTTTTTATAAGATCTCATTTTTAATTTTTAAATGTATTAATTATTTTTTCCTATAAACTCTTATTTAATTATTTTCTTTAAATATTAATGAGAATCAATTAAGTGAATTAAAAGATAAGAAAAAAGTAATTTTGAATTGATAGTACAATTAAATAATAAAGTTAATATAATTAACTAAACTAATTATTTTTCTTAAGCAGTATGAATTAGTTGAAAAAATCTTAGAATTAAAAATGGAATATCAATTTTACAAACATTCACCAAATTCATATATACCTAACTTGTAAATCTGATTATTAATATGATATGATTAACAAATAATCATTCTTTAAATATGTGATCATATGATTTCAATTTTCGATTCATACATATTAAAAAAATATATATTAAAAAAAATTAATTCATTAAATAAATTTGATTAACCTTTGTTTTCTGGATAAGAAAATATTTTGGGTTCATCAAAAATTCATTTTCATCATACACTAATTAATTAATTAGGAAACAAAGTTACAAATTATTTTAGAAATTTAAAACTTAATTTAACCAAACATAAACATTTTATAGGCGTGGAAGTTGTAAAGTCTATCTTATTTGATTACCGTTACCAATGTACTTTTACAAGGAGACTGAGAGACAGAGAAAATGCAATTCCACCATTTAATATGACCAGAGGAAAATCCTAACTAATCCTAAATACAGCACACTACAACATCATAGGTTGAGAAAAGAGAAATGGATAGACGAAATAACAAATTATAAGGTTTTAATTAAGGGTAAGATAAGGTGGCAATATGGTTATGAGCCACAGTTCCAATCCAAAGCTTCCCTTGCTCCTCTCTGACTTCGCTGACCAGCTTCATGACCTCACCCTTTTGATCTTCAAGAACTTCCAAAACCTCTCCCTTGTCGTTCAGAAGTGAAATCACAGTGTACATTTTCATCCCCATCACTCTAGCTAACAAGCTCATTCTTATGGGCAAACGGAAGTAGATGTTCCTCAACCATGGATTATGACTAAGAACTTCTTGTGCTGGAGTGCGACAACAGTCTATTGCCACCCAGAATTGTCCCTTTTCGTTTATTCTTACGTTGTCTGGAAACCCCGGAAAGTCAGCTAATAGTTCCACACTTCCACTTTTAGGACCCTCTGTCCAAAGCTTCATTAGCCTGTCATCATGTCATTTTGGAATGAATGCGTTACGTTAGAACATATTACATATAGAGCAAATATTGTATATATTCTCACTAATTACAATACTTTTTTCAACCCAGAGTATCTCTCAGCTAATTAAGAGCTAAAGACTAATTTCTCAATAAGATAAAATCTATTCAAAGGATTGATTTCTTTTAGATATTTTTCTATATATACGGACTTTAAAATCGAATTTTGATAGTATGTTTAAAGGACAGGGTTACGTGGACTATATCACACTATATTGATAACCTAAACTATTATGAATGATAACGGTATGTCATATGAACCATGATTTCTAATTGACTGGTAATGTAAAATTTTGATTGGAAAGTGCATACAACGGAAATTCGTGCATTCTTAACACCAATTTTTTCCTCTAATCCATTTTCAAATTTATCATTAATTTTTAGCTGGGATTTGTGTTAGGAAAGATATAATCACCTGCAGTTGGTGGTTTCAGTGTAGAGAAGGAAGGAGTGGTCTTTAGAAAATTGCACTCCATTAGGAAAAGCAAGGCCATCCAATACAACATGGGTTGTTTTAGTTGGAGGATCATATCTGAGGAGCCTGCCAGTAGCTTCTCCTTCCAATAATATAAAGAAGTGTGCACTGCAAACAAGCAAACAATAATCCATTGAAAACAATAAGGAGTTCATGACTATACTCAAATGATATGAGTGAATGGTATATATAACAAATGCTTACACTCTGTTGTATCTTTTGCTGGTGTCTGTGAAGAAGATGGATCCGTTCTTATGAATGTCAAGATCATTTGCGAAGAGAATGGGCTTTCCTTCAACATGGGTTGCCAATGATGTAGCGAGTCCCCCATTAGGTCCAACCACAAGAAGTCCATAGTATGCGTCTGCTATGTATAGATCTCCACTCACTTTGTCAAATCTTAGGCCTAGGGGACGCCCACATGTTTTCTCATGCTTCCATTGCTTCGCAGTGGTCGAATCATTGCCCCTAAAGCAAAGCTTCTCCGTCCTTTAAATTAAGACATAATAGTACCAATGTCATCAGCATCAAATATGAATCAATAGATATATAGAATAATAACGTTTTAAGAATGTGTTTAGCTATACAACATGTGAATTAATTTGGTAGTTGTTAAAAAAAAATTGTACGATACCATTTATGTCATTTACAGAAGATAATAATATTGTTTGAGTGAAGTATGAACAGAACAACAAAACTTCTTATTTAAGGCAGATGCATACTATATTAGGATTTGGACTTTGAAACTACTGTTAAGCTAAAACAAACTTATGTGACTTGATTCACGTATTGGGGGATTGTTCAATTTATAGACTGAATTTGGGTCAGAGAGAAGAAGAAATGAAGGTTTTGGTGATAGTTACCAATTAGATGTGACAACTGCAAATGTTTCCCAACCAAGTTCCTCCCCCATCCATCTAACAACGCGTCCATCGGCTAAACCAGTGTAGGGGCCACGACCCATGTGATCGAACTCGAGTGACTCTGGTCCAAAGACTTGATTCTTGAATTCTGATTTCCCATGAAGTGCTAATCTGCTCATGTTGTCCCTTGGCCAATTTTTCATGACTTGGCGGTATGGTGCAATGCTATGCTTCACGGGTCTGAATTCATGCTCAGACACTGGACCCAGATGAAAAGGGTCCATCATAACAAGGCCTAAAACCAGAACAACAGCAAGAACAAAAGGGTGTTGGAGAAAGGTTTCATCCTTCATGAGTACTTTTATTTTTATCTTCTCCATGCTGGAACGATGTATATGGACTTGATGGCGAGAGTACGAGAAATTAAAGCGGAGAAAGCCAGGGTTTAGCTGCAATGCTGATTGTCTAACTTGGTAGAACTAGAAGCACTCGGTGGAGTTTCGTATTTGAAAGGTCTGAGAGAGTAAAACATGCGTTATTCATGACAGCATTATAAGGTTGGGAGTAGGTTGGTCTATCGTTGTCCATGATGATCGCATTGGAAAACATTTGCTTTGCTGAAAGTGTTGTAGTATTTTTATTCCCAAATGTCATTTGTGCTGACTCATGAATAGACAAAATAACATATATAACCGTCAGGATTATGAACTTATGATGCTGTTGAGCGAATCTCAGTGACAAATAATGTTATAAGCAAACAGGTTCTTTGTAGGTTACTTATCTCGATTTCATGTACTAACAGCAACATGAATAGCCCCAATTGCTTCTACAAACAACCGTGCTTTAATTGTGAACTAGGATTTGGTACGGACATTTCTGACTGCACGGGAATATGCTACACGCTTACGTATTTGGGCAAAATGAAAATTGACCCTCACCTAAGAACTCTTGCTTACACTCACTATTGCTACCTATTTGTAGCAAAAGTAAGAAGAAAAACAAACTATAGAATTGGCCATTTTATAAGAATAAACATGTCTAAAAGTGAACAATTATAATAAATAAGAAAAGGCAATAGAGTCAGTATATTAAATTTGCTTGTGCGAATTTTAGTGCAAGATCTTGAATAAGGATCTTGGGTTTAAGATATGGTCTTTTCTGGATCTTTCAATAAAGGAGGTAGTAAGATCTCCAACATGAAAAATGAGTTATTATAGAAGAACCCTTAAGATATTTATGTTGTTCAAAAAAGAATAAATTTTTTTCATCTTTCTCTCTCTGTAAGATCTCAAAATGAGATCTATCATTAAAGAACAAAATGAGAGGAATCTAGAGAGATCTTCAATCATACATGACATTATAAAATCTACTAAAAAGTAATTTAAGATCCCAATTTAGAATCTACCACTAAAGATGATTCATTTTTTATCAGATATGATACATTTTTAAAACTGCAAAAATGAAGAGTGGACTTCGTCGTAGTTGAATGCTAAAAGACCGAGAAGATGGGATGACTCGGAAAGTACAAATATCTTACTACTTGTCCTTACCCCATTAATAAGTACTCATTTAACTATCCATTTTCAATCCATATGCTAACAACTACCTTACAACAACACATTGGATCAATGACAAATTTAAATAAATAACACAAATTAAATAAATAAATTGAAAAATAGAGTTGTTTTAAAAAAATGAAATTTGGGACTGTCATTAGGCGTGTTTAAACACGTCCAAATTAACACGCCTCCAATTTGGACGTGATCACTTCCGTCGCTAATTCGTACGCTAACACTTTTTGCGACAAGATTATGGCTTTCTTGTATTGAGATTTCATCCTTGTAACCATAATCAAAATTATTTACTGAAGATGTATTTGCTATTTCCTCTCCTAGCAATATTATATAAACAATACCTTATTTCATGTTATTTAATCATAAAATTTTCAGAATCAAAATTTTCTTATGGTGTTTTCTACCTTTTGCCGTTCAAATTGATACTTCTAATCTTATACTTTTTTTTCTGTATAGGTTTACTAACACTTTAGTATTGAGACTTGACACCATCTTTGTCCTTTCCTATATTGTTGTTGTCATCCAGGTTTTCTATTATTAATGAGAGTCATCGCTGTAACATTCTGTGTGACGCTGGCTGCATCATTAGCTGCACGGCAGGGACCAACATCTATGGCTGCATTTCAAGTATGTCTGCAGGTTTGGTTGGCAGTGTCTCTTCTTGCGGATGGTCTGGCTGTTGCTGGGCAGGTTAGATATTACTTTGTCCAATAAATCCCTTGCTATGTTACTTCATGATGGTCTCATACCAAAACAACGGATAAAATAGCAATGTTTTCTTGTATGAAAAAACTGAATTGGATAGCATGATTGATTCTTTGAATTCATTTCATTTTTCAATGCACTCTTTCCTGTAAAAATACTTGGTTGGGTATGAAATGAACAATAGAAACCATAGTTCTCACGTTTTCAATGCCCAGTTGAATCTTTAGTGTGGAATAACTACACATTTACGTTATCTGATTTGATTATAATGTCATTTGCCTTCCTGAAACAGAAGTAAAAGGCAATGCTTTTCTTTCCTAGTCGTTTGGCTTCTATTAGTTTATAGCTTCCAAAATAACATGTCGATTTCAGGCAATTCTTGCGGGTGCATTTGCTAATAAGGACTTCAACAGGGCCACAGCAACTGCATCCCGAGTTCTACAGGTGCTTTAGAATGTTGAATGAGATACTATCTTTTCTCGGAGACATAGATTCTGTAAATGTGACACACTATTTATTATACTGCAGATGGGTTTGGTTCTAGGATTGGCACTTGCATTCATTCTTGGAACAGGATTGCACTTTGGTGCTCAAATATTTACACAAGATGCTAATGTCCTCCACCTCATTCAAATTGGGATCCCGGTAATTATTCATTTCAAATTGGAAAGTATATTGGTATTCTATCTTTCCAACCCCCATAGCAGGGTGACTTACATAATTACATTCATGTTCATTCTTTTTTACCAGTTTGTTGCAGTCACTCAACCCCTGAATTCTTTAGCATTTGTATTTGATGGTGTCAACTTTGGGGCATCTGATTTTTTGGAGGGTGAACAGACTGAAATTTGTCTAGTTGGTAAGACTATCTATCATTAAGGATGGAAGTTGCTCGTTCATGTCCTATGTATGACCTAGTTAACTCAGGTTAAGTCTATACTAAATCAGTAAATCAAGTCTCTATTTACTAAATAAGTTAGACTTCCTACAAGTTTAGGTAATTGAGTGGTCAAGCTGATTCAAAAAGTTTTTAAGACATGCATACCAAATCAGCCTATTTAAACAAATATAAATAATATAATTGTAATAGGAATTATATCATTTGTTATTACTATTATATTAAATTTTTACTTTTATAAATAATTCAAAGGTCTAGCTAACTATATATTATCCTAATGATATTGATTAAGAAATTAAAAAATAATAATATATAAATCATAAAAAATGCCAAAAAATAATAGAGTACGTATTATAATTTTGCGTCTTCCAATAAATTAAATATTTTTTACTCTTAACTCCTTAACCAATACTATCTTTGTTCCTTCTTATAAGAAATAAGTTATAATATATTTTCCACTCCACTGTAATGTTGTTTCTTATAAATAAAAACGAAAGTAATATCATGAGAGTACTCATTAACATTTGACATAATTCAATATAAGATTTAAGAATGTATTTGAATAGCAGCAAGAGCATTGAAGTGGTTTCTAATGGAAATTCAAACATATACTAATTTTTATGTTAAATATATCTATAAAAATTTAATAATTAATAATTATTGATAAGTTTTTCTATTTTAATATTTAGTTCAAATTTGGAAAACATTTCCAAAGAAAATTCATTGTTTTCAACTTTTTTCTAAAATATGAAAATGCAGTGGAAAGCATGATAAATATTTTATTCCGAAATTTATTATTCAAATGTCTGTCACCGCGCTTGATTGTCATAACTCATAACTCATAATAAGCTGCTAGAAGTCTTAGAACTCTAAACAAGCCCAGCTCAACCCATTCGTTATGATAATAGAAATAGTAAAAAAAAAAGTGTAAACTTAGTTCGCAATAGGCTTGTCACGTGCGAGAGACCCGTCTTAAGAGGATTTATTCAGTTAGGATTTCAAAAGGAGTGGATTTAACTCGGATTTCAAATGATGTTGAAAGATTTAAATAAAAAAAACTTCAAGTATTCAATCAATATTTTAAATAATAATAAAAAGTATTAGAATATTTAATTAAAATTATTAAATTTTTTTAAGGAATTCAATAAAAAAAAATTGGCATTTAATCACTACAACGCATGTAATCTTTAGTAAAAAAAAATTGTCTAACACTTATTAAAAATATTACTAAAAGCTTTTGAAAAAATGTTATCAAATATGAATAAATATTACAGATGAATCAATGTAAGATTTGTAAATCAACATACACACCTAGCAACCGCAGAATAACAAGTATGCAATAAATAAAGCTAAAAAATCCGGTTCACGTGGTTTTCATAATTTCATGGTAATATCAAGCACCACTCTACATGCAATTTCTGAGCAGACCCCAAACGAACTACAATTTTTTATTGTTTAACGAATCGTGTGTACAATAAGATAAAATAGCAATCATCCAACTAGCCATCAAACAATGCATTACAAGGTCATACGCCGTTTCTTTTGTATATGATCAATGATTAAAGAATTAAATTAAGATGTAGAGTATATGACTGGACAACCAAAAGCAAGCATTTAAATATATACTTGAACCGTTAATAATATTTCCTTCTGCAATTGCATTTTGCTAATACAATTGAAAGACAATTGACATAAAAAAGCAGGAAACATTTTGTGATCCCCCTCTTCTACTTCCATGATGACATGTAAAATTTACAAGAGATGCTCATATACATGCAGTAACACCCGCCGTCGTCTTAATACGATAATCTGCCATTTCAACTGCATGTCTGCATATCTCCAAAGCACGACGTGCATCTCCAGATATTGCTGCAACCTGAATAATCAAACATCATTTTAGATGTAAACCAATGAGCTATAACACCAAAACAAGTGCACATTGTATATGAAAGATCAGAGGAAATCAATCTTCACAACGTCATAGATACTAACCTTTCTTGAAGCATATTCTACAACCTGCTCTTCAAATACATCAATTCCCTTTAGGCGACTTGAAATGATTTCTTGAAGCTGCTGATAATTATATGGGCCAAAGCAAAGCCTCTGTATGCCCATTCGGCTTGATATACGAGGATGTAACTTCTCTAGAAGATCCATAGTATTTGCTATCCCTGAATTGGTTACATTAGTACTGAAAAATAAGTTTTTGCAATGCACAAAGGCATCAAGTTCCTATAATCATATGGATTCTTGTTTTCCCACTATTTTAAATTACTTCTGCAAACTGGTAGATCATAATACTGAAAAAATAATTGAAAAGTGCATCATCTTACCTATGACAACTAGCTTGGAATGTGGCTTAGTAGACCAGTCAAAAATATTGTACAGAACCTGTTAAAAATGGAAAATTCATCACCATGTGATTGATTACATGTTTTAAAGTATGCAACCTAATGCCAAGTTTCCTGTTCTAGGATTTGTTGATTACCGTCTGCTTTCTGGTTACTAGAAGATCAAGTTCATCAATAAGCAAAATACATGGCTGGTCAGCCTCATCCCTGGTTTTCTTTCCTTCTACAAATCTCTCATTTAGCAAGTGGAGAGCCTTTTTCCAACTGACCCTGTGGCCATTTAGTGCCTCGTAAATAACCTGGAAGAATATCAAGAATATAAGAAAATGAACTCGGAATAAGTATGATTGTATGTTTATGCTATAATAACTAAGCACAAGATACTGCATGAACTTTACTTTATAAATATTCTCTGGTGATGCCAATTTCATACCATTGATCTCCACAAAAGAGTATGGCTTGATGTTTCCTGCATCAACTTCTGACTTCAAACTTCTCATTACTGACAGTACACTAATTGTCTGTAGTTAGACATGAATAAAAGGACTAAGAAACAAGACTTGTTCCACGATAGAAGTTAAAGCCTCATTGGATAGTAGACTAAAGAAACAATATAGAAGATCAAACGAGGATACCTTGCCAGTTCCTGGAACACCATGAATGTAGAGGCAACGCCCCAGACATTGATCGTTACAAATAGCACCTTTGATGAATGTAGTTATCTCCTCCATTTCTCTAAATAAAAGCTTGATTATTAAAGTTCCTAGAGATATACAAAATATTTAAAATCATGTTCAAACTTCAACATACTTATTCCTACAAGGTAAGGATTCTGGCAGCCATGCTAACGACAGTGTAGCCTTTGCTCTCTCAAGATCAGTCTGTTTGTGAGATCTTACATGCTGCGGAATTGTTTTTGTGTCTATCTTTGGAAGTCCAAGTCCCTTGTGCAGATTCTGTATCATTTACACATTTATTTTATGCAAGAAATCATAAATACAAAATAAAAACAAAAAGTAGTTACAAAGTGACAATAATATTCATACTGCAGCTAAGTGATGGCTTGTTGATTGTGCATTTTTTCCCCTTTTAGGGGTGGTAACAACACCCCCATCACCCGCCCTCTTCCTAGTAGATGCCTTTTCTGATGAAGCTGGTGTTACCGGAGCAAAGGAAACTTGAATTGAGATCTTCCCATTCTTCTTCGACGCATCGACGACCGGATCTTTATTTTTAGGTAAAACGTTGCTGGTTGTGGCTTTATCTTCGGCAGAATCCTCCTCAACAATGGATCGTCGCGTCCTCCGCTTCGGAGTTGTGAGCGAGATTTGGAGCGGAGTGCGGGGAGGCTTGGGAGCATCGAAGAGGAGGGACTTGGCGCGCGTGGATCTGCGAATATGTAGGGTTTGTGGAGTGTCGGGGGTTTCAGCCGGCGAGGATTTGCGATTGGATTTGGATCGGAGTTTGGGGCTGGAGGGAGTTTGAACGGATTAGTGCAGCTAGCTAGGGGTTGGTTAAGACTGGGTGACTGAGCAACAATACCAAGGACGGTGCTTATAACGATGACAAAATGACGCCAAAATTTCCCTCTCTTTTTGACAATTTTTGAATATTATATTTTTTTTTTTTGGTAATGATGACATCGATTCTTTGGGCCACCGAGGCTTTTGTATTAACGAAAATAATAAATAATTTAGATTTAAATATATATTTTTAGTTTTTATGATATGTCAAACTTTTTTACTTTTGATTTTTTTAAAATTGTTAATGTTAATATTTTTCTATCTCTCATAATAATTTTTAGTTAATATTTTACTTCAAGTATTTGATCAATTTTTTTAAATAATAATAAAAAGTATTAGAATATTTAATTAAAATTATTAGAATTTTTTAAAGAATTCAATAAAAAAATTTGGCATTTAATCACTAAATTTGTCTAACACTTATTAAAATGTTACTAAAAACTTTTGAAAACATTTAAAAAATGTTATCAAATATGAATAAATGTTACTAATATATTTTATCAAATATTATATATAATTCATGTTGTTAAAATCTTAACATGAACTATACACAATATTTAATAAAATATCACAAAAATATATTGATAACATTTATTCATATTTGATAATATTTTTTAAATCTTGTCAAAAGTTTTTAACAATAATTTTAATAAGTGTTAGACAAAAAAATGTTACTAAAGGTCACATATATAGAAGTGAATTAAAAAATTTACAACTTAAAAAAGTATATGGGTATTTAAAATAATATATTTTGATAAATTTTTTAAAATGAATTCTTTAAAAAATTCTAATAATTTTAATT
>PYAF01000917.1:886043-914451 GCA_007407185.1 Glycine tomentella
TTAGATCAATGCGGAATGAAATAGAATATAAATACCTCCCGCCATTGCTCCTTGAATTGGGTTGTAATACTGCAATGTGAAGTGATTTCTTGAGTCTTCCAAACTCTTCTCTCAATTTGCACTGGATGGTGTATATGCACTTTATATGTGAGTGAGTTCAGGGACCACAGAAATTGAAGATACACACCTATATATAGACATTTCCATCAAAGGTAGTTATGTGTGTATGGTTATGATGGGAAGTTAACAGCGGTTAACATTGGTTGAGATAAGAGTAGTTAACTATAGGAATAGTTATGACTACCCATAAAGAATAGTTATGACTATCCATAAGTATAGTTAACCAATTAAGATTGGTTACAAAATAAAACCAACAGTATATTCTCAAACCACACACTTGCCAAGGAGCATAAGCATAACCTATTACTAACCTTCAAGGAGAATCAAGATTTATCTCGGGTTGCAACAATTATTTTAAACGTGAAAGTTATTTTCTTAATGTATATTTAGTGTTTAAAAAAATACAATGTTTTTTTCTTATCTGAAAGAAATAAAATTTATGATAAAAAGGGGAAAAGAAAAACTATGGAACTTTCAAATGTACCTTTGCCTTTTGAAGTTACTGATTAAAAAGACTTGTATGCATATTTCTAAATACTAGCCGCTAGTTTTAAACAATACTACCAGCTGATTCATTCATTTATTTATCATAAGCCACGAAAGGAATTTCAAGAAACTAATTGCTCTTGTTGCTAAATAGAGCCAACTAATTGTAATTGGTAGCTTATGTGTTACGCTTGGATATCTTTGTCACTATTTTGTTGCCAGCCACGACTTGTAATGTAGTAGTTGCAGGCTCCCCTTATATTCTATACACATGGTGAATAAAATTCCAATCTTGAAAATATAATCAGAAAAAGAAAAAAAAAATACTCCATGCAACTTTTGACTTTCGTTATTCATGAAAGGAAAACCGCACTGCAAGTTTGTGCATTCATTACCTTTCAGCGGTAGTTAAAATTACCTACGAAAAAAAAACACCTCTCGGGAATAATTAACTAACAACGTGCAAATTTTCAAGAAGAATTTATCAAACTTCAGTATGAGGTTTTGCTAATTAATCTTGAGTGTAACCAAGCTACCATCCCGGTCACATTAATTTCCTCTGCGGTTTAACCACTAAACTACGGTTATCTAAAATCAAACCAATATTTGACTATATAAATCCTTTTGTAGTGGTCAGTGTTTTTTCACGGCCACACACGTGGTTCTCATCATTACTTAGTCCTTTTCTAATGAGACACTCCAAAGTACGTCCCAATGCACCTTCTGATGATCAATCACCCCAACTAACGTACAATCCGCAACTTGACCATGTAGGGTGGTCTAGGCGTGGTCGTGAATTTTGTGAGGCAAGAAGAGCGTTTCTGAATAGTTACCATTTAAGTTTGGAAAGAAAAAACAATGGTAGCTTCAAGGAAAAGTTGAAGAAGTCAGTGAAAGAGGTTAATGAAGTCGCAATGGGAGTTGTTTTGGGCATGCGTCGTGGGGTGTCCAAGAGAAGGGTTGGCATCAAGGTTTTTCGGGTCAAAATGTCTTCACAGTCGCTGGTTCTTGTTACCTTAAGATGTTTTATCCCATGGTTGAACAAAAGTAAGGTTATGTAAAGATTAATATATATATATATATATATATATATATATATATATATATATTTCTTTCGGTGTTGTTTACATTGTTCTTTGATTAAAATTGGAGTTTTGTCGATTAGCAACATGAAACTACTCTAATTTCAATTAGAAAATGACACTAACAATACCTATAAAGTATCTAAATTTCATCCATTATATAATAATCACGTATTTTGTATTTGGAGATAATGTTTTATATATTTTTTATTTGTAGAAATAAAAAATGGATATTAAAATTTTATAATAATTTATACATGTTACTTAATTAATTGATTAATTGAGTTAAATCTCTTTCGTTACGCAGTTCTACAAATAATTATCAACTAATAACTAGAATAAGTCATGTGGATCATGCTTTCCTAATTGTTGAACTGTTGCCTACTAGATTTGTGACAACACATGTGTACTTAAAAAATAGGATAAATATCCATTTTCGTCCCTGAATGTGTAAAGCGCTGACAAATTTATTCCTGAAAGATGAAAATTCAAATTTTTGTCCCTGAAAGTGAAAAAAGTGTGACAAATATATCCCTCCATTAACTTTCGTCCGTTACCGTTAATATCATGGACGAATTTGTCAGTGCACTATACATTCAAAGATGAATTTGTCAGCTCTCTATCCAAAATATAATTTAATCTTCATATTCTCTCCTTTTTAATCATTACAAGTATAACATTACAATAAACACATAAAAAATAAGTTAAAACAATCATAATAATAAGCATAATATTGATTAATAAATATAATTTGGTTGTTGTTCTGAAATTTCTATTATAACAATATTAGATAATAATAAAATCAAGTTGAGTCTCATTTTTTGTAAGGATTAATTTAATGACTGTGTATTTTAATTTGGTCGAGCCTCATATTTTGGGTAAGTATTATAAGTAAAAACAAAGATAATAATAAGCATAATATTGATTAAGAAACATAATTTGTTTGTTGTTATGAAATTTCTATTATAACAACATTAGATAATGACAAAATCAAACTGAGTCTTATTTTTTTGTAAGAATTAATTTAATGACTATACATTTTTGTTTGGATCTCATATTTTTGATAAAGTACAGTCACATTAGAAATTTCAAAGTAAAAATATGAGATAATACTTACCCAAAATATGAGACTCAAACAAATTAAAATGCGCATTCATTAAATTAATTCTTACAAAAAAATAAGACTCAGTTTGATTTTATCATTATCTAATGTTGTTATAATAGAAATTTCAGAACTACAAATAAATTATGTTTATTATTATGTTTGTTTTAACTTATGCTTGTTTTCCTAATTTTTAAGTGTTTATTGTAATGTTATGTTTGCAATGATTAAAAAAGAGAGAATATGAAGATTAAATTATATTTGGATAAAGAGCTGACAAATTCGTCCTTGATATTAACGGTAACAAATAAAAGTTAACCGAGGGATAGATTTGTCACACTTTTTTCACTTTCAGGGACAAAAATTTGAATTTAGGGACAAATTTGTCAGCGCCTTACACATTCAGGGACAAAAATGGCTATTTACCCTAAAAAATATGTCCAAAACTGGTTTACTTTGTTTCTCCACGGACCACCACTTCATTTTAGATTAATTGAAATTTTCAATATTTGAAAAAGAAGTAACCGGCCAGGTTCCAAAACCACTTCATATAAACTAGTAAGTTTTCCATAGACTATAATTTGCATTAGTAAAAGTTAAACAACATAAGTTAATCAACAATCTTTCTATTTAATCCATACAAACTAACATGATATACTCACCATAAACAAAAAGCATTATCATGTTTTTAGCTAAGCACAAAATACCAAAGTTAATGTCAAACTTAATTACTTTCGACACTTGTTTGATAGAAAAAAAGATGGATTCTATCGTGTGAAAGTTAAACATTTTTCGTACGGTTTGAAAGAATTCTTGATCATTAGATTTATTTTAGTTTTCATTTGATGGTTCCAATTTTTTTCTTTTTTTCTTTTCTTTTTTCTTTACGAAGCTTATCTTTCTCCCATTTACCCTTTTCTTTTACCTCTTTCTTCTCTCTCCCCAATCTTCTTCTATCCCCCACCATCGTGCACCACCATCTCTCCACCGCAGGCAACTGCACCGCGTTACCGTCGCCACCACTCCACTATGTCGTCATCACCAACCAAGGTCTCCACATCTCCACCCACCCCTTTCACAAAATACATAAGCGTTAAGGAATGGCCTCAATTGGAGTCGCTGAAGTTGCGATGCTTCAGCCAGATTTTGGTGTCGAAGACTTTGACGGTGACCACCTCACCGTCGGCATCCGTCGGTTGATTACATTTGTGGGAATAGTGGAATCCATTAAGATCTGTTTCAAAGCACCATATTGGGTTCGATTGAAACAGATCTGAATGAATTTCTTTGCTTTGACGGTTACATTGCAAATATGAAGGTGTTTGATGTATTGCACTCAAGCAAATGTGGTGATTGTGTGCTATCAATTTTGAGTGTTGGCCTTGAGATGACGCATCAGTTGGAGTTGGAGAGGAACAAAGATGATTTTGGTTGTGAACAAAGAAACGTTTTAGAAGATAGAGGGAGGAGTGGATCATTGGTTAATTGGGTTGTATTTGTGTTTGAGTTTTTTTTTGCTGCAGATCTGGTTAATGGTTATGCTATTGTTACCGTCGTCGTTGTGGCAGCGACAATGGGTCACTAACGATAGTGAGTTACCGAAGCTGGTGGGGCTCTGAGGAAAAGAGAGAAGGGGTCTCCTAGGGACAAAATTGGAAAAATGGAGTAAACAAGAGAAAAAAGAAGAAAAATTTGAGTCATAGATTTGAAGTTAAAAAGATTGAACAGATATAAAATAACTTTCGTATCGGGCAAAAAAAATGTTTGGTTTCCTACGTAGGATCTGTCAAAAAAGAAAAGTCACATGAAAGAAAAAGAGAGAAAAGAATGCACAGTTTTTTCAAAAAAAAAAAATACTCCTTTTATACATGAAAATAAGAGGAAAGAAAAAAAAATACACTAATAAGATACCTCAAATTTGGGGAAAAGCTACAATAAAAAAAGAATAAAATGATTTATAATAAATTAAACTATTATCTTCTAAAAATCTAAATTATTATAAGAAACATTTTTTTTAAAAAGATTTTTTTGTAAACAAAATTGTTATGAAACTGTGGCCGTGTGATTCCTGAGTTTGATAACGATTCATTCCATCCAATCATTTAGAAAGCATGGGATGATATGCCAACGTGTTGACTAGCAAAATATCAAAGGCAAGGATAGTTGAACATTTAATTGTCTCTTTATTTCAATGTTGGAAAATTGGCAAACACACAAATTGATAGTAATTGAGACTAATCCATATTCACAATTATTCAAAATAATTAGTTATATCCGATTTTAAAACATACATATAAGGCAGCTGTCTTTACTAGTGATAGAATATCTAGAAAATATAGTGGCCACTCAAACATGGTTTGTACTTTGTTGATGCTTCCACAGCCACACACACGTTTGACAAGTTAACCCCACTAATCCGTGTTGTTTTTCTATTTTCCTTGCAGAAATTGATATGCAACATCCAAATCCTTATCTTCGCATCCCCACCAGCTCTTAATCCTCATCCAGACACTTCCTTTTCTGTGTTCAACAGTTTCTTCCCACATTAAATACCGTGTATAGTACTACTTCAAATGTTAACTATGTTCTTCTTTTTTTGTTCTCATCTCCACACCATGTCCTAATCTTTCTACACCACATCGTTCTTCATTTTTGGCTTTACAAAACTACTGTGTCTGGTAAAGGGTTCTTTAATATTTCCATTTTTCTTTTAGTGAAAAAAGTTGTTAGCTAAAAGAAGACCAAGTTTTTAGTATTGTAGAAGGAAGAGAAGAGTTAACATGAAAATTCAGTGTGATGTGTGTGAGAGAGCTCTGGCAACTGTGATTTGTTGCGCGGATGAGGCAGCTTTGTGTGCCAAATGTGATGTTGAAGTTCATGCTGCAAACAAGCTTGCAAGCAAGCACCAAAGGCTTCTTCTTCAATGTCTATCAAGCAAGCTTCCAAGATGTGACATTTGCCAAGTAAGCACCTCAAATATAGTTGTGTCTCTTCTAATTTTATGTTATAAAATCATCTCTCAATCAATTCATGTGCTAGTTTTATGTCGAGCTTGTTAGTTTTTACTAATAAATATGTTCATGATATTATACCATTTTACTAAAACTTTGTGTGTGACTGCCGATTACTATGTTAATTGAAGCACAAGCACTACCAATGAAGTGAGTCTCTCTCTCTCTCTCTCTCTTTTGTTTACCAATTGAATCTATTTAAGCATCAAGTGTAGAATTCTTTTTTGTTTCTTAAAGACATTGTTAAATACACTTTCTGATGGTGCATGGTGAGAATGTTGCTTGCTATTTTCTAAATCCTTGTGAAATGTATTATGTAGACACTTGTAGACTGAATTATACCCTTGACACTGGGATCTTGAGTTAGGTTAACCGATGAGATCTGGATTAGATATTTGGTGTATAGTGTTATGAATTAATACCACTACTGAAATGGGGAAAACAATTGTCTGATGGATCTGATGGATATTGTAATGAGTTTCTTAGAAGTATTGCTCATTTTGTTCTTTCCTTTCACCTACATATACCAACAGGACAAGCCAGCATTCATATTTTGTGTTGAAGACAGAGCACTCTTCTGTCAGGATTGTGATGAACCAATTCATTCAGCCGGAAGCCTTTCCGCGAACCACCAGCGCTTCCTTGCTACTGGTATCCAAGTGGCCTCGAGTTCTAATTGCACCAACGACAATGAAAAAAGTCACTTGGAGCCTCCTACTAGGAATGCACAACAAGTTTCTGCGAAAATTCCTCCTCAGCAAGTGCCTAGCTTCACATCCTCTTGGGCTGTTGATGACTTATTGGAACTAACAGGCTTTGAATCACCTGAGAAAGTAAGACAGCTTCATTTCATAATAATAAGTTGAGTTACATAATACATATACGTGATGAACTAACTCAACTAAGTAATTGGAGTGTTATAGCTGCAAGGTGTTAATAGTAGCGTTACATGTTTCATTTGTTGTCTATAAACATCTTTGAACATATAGAACAATAGCATAATTGTAGCCAATCATCATGGTACATGTGAACATTATAATTGTGTTTAATGTGGCTGGAAAATGTGAAAAAATTGATTTATTGTTTTCTTGATTGTATCCCATCAATCCAATTAGTTTTCCGTTGATTCTTTGTTGATCAAGAGATTGACAAGGACAGAAATTACATTGAAGAATTTTCCTTGAACTGATGATGTATAAATGATTGTCTTGTGCCTCCTTACTTATTTTGGCACTGCCTGTGCATAATCAAGCATTTAATTTTATATGAAAGAACCATCAAGGTAGTAGAGGCTAGTTATGTTTACAGAATAATTAGGCAGCAGTAGGTTAATAAATAATAAATAACTTTGTATTAAACCCCGGGACTTGATTTCAGTTTTATTTTATTTTTGATAATTTGATATATACTTTGACCTATATGCATCTGCACTTTATTCTGTTGAGGGGCTAATGACACGGAAATTTTGATCCTGGCCTTTATGAATAGTTAACTAGTTACTTAATGATGATGTGCCTTTTGCCTTATAATATTAGTAACTCCGGTTTTATTTCTGTGTTCAGAAGGAATCTCTGCAGTTTGGAGAGCTGGAATGGCTAACAGATGTGGGTATTTTTGGTGAACAATTTGCTCAGGAAGCCATGGCTGCAGCTGAAGTACCTCAGCTTCCAGTAACTCATAACAGTAGCAGTGTTGCTTCATACAGAACTTCCAAATCCTACATGTCCCACAAAAAGCCTAGGATTGAAGTCCTAAATGATGATGATGATGATGAGTATTTTACTGTGCCTGATCTTGGCTAAGTGTGTGGCTTGCCTTATGGGATGGTGCATGTATGATTGGAAAAGATTAACTATGGGAAAGTTATTGTATTTTTTTTGTTTTTTTAAAAGCTATTTAGTAAATTGTAGAAAAAGATTATTATTTTCTCAAAAAACTATTCCATTCAGACATGTTGATATGTTGTATATTCAATTATTCATACTTCACTAAGAACAATAATTTTCACAAGTTGTGTGGAGTTGATAAGTAGTGTTCTTGAGGTGTTTTTTTTTTTTTTTTTTCTGGATAGCATAGAATCTATGCCTTTGGGGAATAAATTATCCTTGTCTTATGCTTCACACACTAAGGGGGATTCTCCCACGGTCACATCTTCCCCAATCCCCCACCAAATTGAGACGGTTAATTCCATTTTGTTTGTATGCATCCCTAATGTCTGGAAGAGCGTTTATCCCCATTTGACCTGTGTGCGATTCTTTTCACAATTCAGATGTTTGCGACGAGAATTAAACTCCTACAATACTTTGCAAGTCTTCTTATTTTTAATTTAACTTAATCTTTGAACTATATCAATAGGAGCCACATAAATAGTGGTATAATGTATATTTAAGTAAACAATGTTGTTGAGTTTACTCTAATGGGGTTTCTGATCGAGCCCTAGCGTTAAATTATGAAAAATAAGGGAATGACTGACAGTTATATTTCTTTCGGCCCTAAATATAAGATATTTTTAATTAATTCATATATTTTAATAAATTTAATTAATTTAAATAATAACATTAAATTTCTTAACAATTTTTATTACTTTTTTAAAACTACACTTCACTTTTATTACATAGATGTGGATTGCTCCATGAAATAGTAATAGAACTTTTTCAGACATTTCTAATTCGTGGTTCGTAAACATTTTGCTTTATCTTTCTCTTTTCACTTAATTAATGATTATGTGTTATTCTTATTCTTTAATCCTTATAACAAAAAGATAAGGCATTCATGTTTTTAATTCATAACATTTATTATAAAGTAATTAAGGGTATATCGGTTAAAAAATAAGTAATGTAAAAGACAACTTTAAAAGAGACTTATAAGAAGGGACAAATAGATTTGAGAAAAAAATCTTATAGTTTGGGGGCAAGGAAGTATATTATTTAGGATAAAATGATATTTATCTCTCATAGTAGTCAAATCATCTCAACATAAGTTATGTTCGATAAGAGATTTCAACTAATTTCTAGTTTTTTTATTAGCTAAAAAGTTAATTTGGTTGTTTAGTAATCAAACTTCTTTATTAACTTCTTAGTTAGTTCTAGTATTTTTTGAAACACTAATTAAAGTAACATTTTTTAAAATGTTAACTTAGTTCTTATGTTTTTTTCACTTTTATCATTTATATATTTATTCATTTTTCTTGTTATATTTTTTAAATAAATCATGATTTTATTTTTTTTCTACCATTTTACGTTTTTCAACTACTTCAATAGATAGTTTTAACAAACACTTTTAATTTAAAAAGCTAACTTTTTAACTTCCAACTACTAGCTAATTTTTTAACTTTCAACTTTCGACTAACTTTTCAATTAAATTTGTCAAACATAATTATAATATCATAAAAAAATAGTACTTTCTTTTCCATATCATTAAGCTTATGTTAAAAGTTTTCAGTATTACTATTCTACTTCTCTTATCATATTAATTTGGTTAAAATATATTTTTCGTCCTTATAAAATTATCAAATATTTGAATTTAGTCCTTATAAATTTTTGTCTGATGTTCATACCTATAATTATAATGTGTTATTTTTTCCCTAAAGTTAAGTTTGAGTGATTCCAACCTATGTGTATGATATTTATCCACTAAAAACTTAAGAAGAGAGGTATGTTTTTCTTTCTACATTTCACTTCCGCTTTTGCTTCTTCTTCATGTCCGGCCAACTCTCTCTCTCCCACCACCACCACCTCTCTTCCTTCTCTCCCTTCTCGACCATGTCATGCATTCACCACCACCCAATCACTACCATCATCATATGTGTTCACCACCACCCAGTGCCACCATCACCCATTGTTTAAGATCTATGCACCTTAATCTTCTTTATTATTTTAAGGATATGGATTAAAAAATTAAAAATCATAGCATTTATTTTGAAGTGTACTTTTAATTTAATTATATATGTTGTAGTTTTAAATTCTACCAATAAATTAAAATATCATATTTTAATGATTATTGTTTATTTTTTAAGGTTAATTATGATTACAACTAAGACTTACTGTTTGATCTGTGTATTACGTGCAATTTGAATCGGTTATGTCTTTTGAGGTATAAATGAGTATTAAATAAAAGGCTAATGAAAAATATCTAATTATTTTTAAGATAATGAACTTTTTTACTAATTAAGTCTATTATTGATTAATATAAACAAATATAATAATTACAGTTATGTAAAAATATAATTCTTATTCAATATTTAGAGTTTTTAAATCTTTCCTATAATGATAATAAAAATATTGTTAATATTTTTATTTTGTAATCAATTTTTATGTTTGAAATACATTTTATGTATTAAAATACGTAACTGCAAACATTGTTTTACAACCAAAAGCATGCATAATTTATTTGAGCTTTTCAAATCTGGACATTTTATCTCATATCATTTTGGATTTTTTTTTTTTTGATAGAAACAAACTTAACAGCTTTCATTCATAATAAACTGTTGAATACAAAAAGGTAAATGATTTATACTCTCAAAACAAGTGAAGCTAGCATAGACGATTGCCACCCTTGCAAGCAAATGAGCCACAAGGTTTGTTTTGTCTCTTTACAAACTTGATCGAATAGTTTGGATTGAGAGAGAGAATGTATCGAAACTCTAGTGATAGCGCCAAGCTTAGAAAAATCTTAGTTAGTCTTAACTCTCTTGAATATAAGAAGTATTTTTCAAAGTTTTTCTATTAAAAAAATTCCATATTTTCATTAAAAATCTCTCCAAAACTGTAAATTTATCTACAACTATTTTGTTGTCCATCTCAGAAATAACTCCACTGTAGTGATGCTCCGACACCCACCTAAGGACTTTCAGCAAGCCCAAAGTTTCCCCTTTAGCTATAGGAAAGAACAGATTCTCTTTGTCATTTTGGATTTATTTGTTCGGCTTCCTTAATTTTATTGTGCCAAAGACTAGTATATTGTGTTCAAATTATCATGATTATCATCTTTTAATTTAAAATGATTTTTTTATAATGTATTATTTTCTGTTATAATTACTCGCAAATCTGTAGGTGTTTTCATTTTTAACGTAGACACTTAAATTGTCTATGGATCGTTTCAAATATTTATAATAACGAACCATTTAGAAAATCCAAACATCAAAGGGGATTTGTTTCTTATATACAATTGAAAAAGCTTTTTTTTTGCAAAAAAGGTGTTGTGGACATATTTTTAAAAAATATAAAATTTTTATATTATCTTAAAATATTTTTAAAAAATAACACAAATTAATATAATTCCATATCATAGATAATTATGATCTCATCTCTACAGCATACACATACTTACACTCAATTTTTTTTTGTATATGAACATTATTAACAACTTAAAAATAAACATAATGGTGGATGATATCAAATATTCAAATGCAATAATGTCCACCAATGAAAAACGGGCAGATCAGTTCAATTCCATGGCTTTCAATTCAGTTCAATTCCATGGCTTTAATATCTGGAGACTACTCTAAGACATACAAAACCAACTTCCTGGGGTCAAGAGAAAAGGCATAGATCAAAGTTCAAATTTCAAACTATTGTCTGCTAATAAAAATAAAAAACAGAACACTTAAAACTTAAAAGCGAAAATTACAGTTTTATTTTTTAATTAGTCTTTTCTTGACTTCTTCTTGCCTTGCACGTAATACAGCATCTCCACTTGTTAATTTGCTAGCTGGCTAGCTAGTTGCTTCCCATTCAGCATGTGACATCAACAGCAACACAACTAAGTCGCACGTCTCATCCATACATTATATTGCTCTTTTTAGACATAATGAAGAAACAAGAAGAGGGAAGAAAGGTAATATACCTCTTTAGAGTGGGAGCTGTGACGGCGACGCGATGGAGACGGTAGCGGCGCAGACGGAGACGGAAGCGGCGCGGACAAAGACGGAAGCTGTGAGGACGAAGACCACAGTGGGGCGAAAGATGACGGAAGCTGCAGCCTGCACGGACGAAGCGAAACTCGGAAGCGGCGCGGAAGGAACAGCGAGATAGAGTAGAGACGCAGTCACGCAGGAGCAGGGTTTTGAAAACCTAAAAATGTAATAAAAAACGACGTTGTTCAGTTTGCTTCAGCCTTTTTTTTTTTTAATAACGACCCAATCCGGGTCGATGGTTGGACCATTGACCTGGCAGAGTCATTGCGGGTGGATCCGGGTGAAAAGCATTCCCGATCCGATGTCATGACCGACCCGATCCACCTCTCGGTTTCCAGTTCAACCGGTTGGGTTTGGTTTTCAAAACTATGGTTATGGGTTTTGAGTCAAAAAAATTTGCATGAACTTTTGTTTTTCTTTTCTTTGATTTTTATTGTCTAATTTTGACGCTTTATTCTGCATCAATTCTCAAGTGATATACGGATCAAATCTACAATTAATTTGATGCGAAAAATCTGATTGTTAACAGCGTTGTACATAACCATTCACCCATATCACTGATAATTATGATTTTAATAAGATTGATGAACAAATCAATCAAATTGAATATTATATGTGAAAAGTGAAAAGGTGCAAATAACTTCAATGCATACAGGTTTTGATTATAATATATATGTGATACTACTTTTTTTCTTTTATAGTTTATATTTTATATAGTTTAAAACTTTATATATATATATATATATTTGTTAATGATTAAACTATATTTGAATATGAGTTTTCTTAGAAAACAATTTGGTGAAATTTTTTGTTTATATTTAAAGATTATTATTGTCAGTAATTAAATAATAATTTGTTATCAGAAATCACATTCAATCTATTACGATAAAGTTTGGATAGTTTTATTATAATCTCATTTAAAAAATTCAGAGCAATAAAATTAAAGAACTTAGACAATTAATTAAATAAAATAAACCTTTGATTTATGTTTGTTTTATTTACTTATTATTGCTTTTAATTATCTTGTATTTCATAATAAATTGGTTGAAACAATATTGTTGTCAAAATAACCTCTCTCTTGTGGATAATATTTTATTGTGAAATATAAATATGAATATATTTGTTATTTATGTGAGTAATCATTGTCCTAAAGGAAAATTATTATTTGACCAAATAATATATATATATATATATTTATATATACGTATATGTGGTGATAAATGTGACAATTATAAAAAAATTTATGTAGGCAGTAATCAATCCAAAGGAAGACTATAACTTGACAAAATTTATTGTCAATGTTTGATTAATGAGTTGAGAGTACCACTTACAAATTGATTTTTTGGTCCAAAGATCAAATGCTAATATTGTGCTAGGTGTCTTGTAAATAGGCTAACATTGATTTGGATTTTTTTTTTAATGTCATGTATATATATTTTATTTTAATCATGCATTTGGTATGACATGGATATGTTAAATATGTTATCTTATTTGTTCTCAATAATGTTAATTATGTTGTTTAAGTGAACATAATTTTTATGTTAAACCAGATAAACTAAATTATCCTAGTAATATAGGTACATTTTATTTGTTTTAAATTTCTTAATAATTTAATATGATACTTTTGAAATTTTATTGAATGATAATTTTTATTATAAAATTTTAGAAATTAATTTTCCTATCAGGATATCAATACCACATTGCAACTTGCCACATGGATTATATAATAAAATTGGGTAGTTACATGAAGTTCCGAACCAAATGAACTTATGTTTTGTATATCTTTCAAGAAGACGCAATAATCTATTATACTGCCAAACTCTACTCTGTAAGAAATAAATTGATCTCCTCACGCACACGCAGTGATGTTATTTAACACTACTTTATAACTTGGTGTTGAAACGTGTAGACAATATCCACGAAATAGAAATGTGATTTATGTAGAGCTTTAGGCATTGTAAATAGAAATGGCATGTTCAAAGTTCCTTATTAAGTGGCGAATACGACCCATGGATCATTCTTGTTCGCATTACTGATTTTTTGAACTGCGTAAAGACATAAAGTCAATCGGTTGGGCCTTGGCTCCTCTATTTTCTTCTTCAAATGATAGGTTGCAAAAACAGTTTGCTGCAATCTTAAATTGAACAGTTAGACAGAAGACAATTTCAGCTCTGATTAAGTTGCAACTATGGGCCGAGCTTATGATTCAAATTTTCATTCAATCGCTAATCTCAAAATTTGAAAGAAAGCGTTATTTGGAAAAACCTGAAAACAGTGCATAGGAGAAAAAACAAAAGTTCCCTCCTGAACTTATAGCAAGCAAATCCAACGGAAAATTTAAACATTAGGGCAAGAAAACGAAATCATGCTAGCACTTTTGCGTTTTGCCAAAAGATTCTATGCCCCTTTGATCAGTTTCAGTACATCCTCCTCTTTGGGAAGGGCGGGTATTGCTCCCTTTTGGGTAGTTGTAATAGCTCCACATGCATTTGCAAACTTTAGTACTTCTCTTAACCTTGGTTCATCCTGCAATCAGAAAGTTAAAATAAGTCAATCACCATTTAAAAAGGATATTTACAAGTATCTATAGTAATTTTATCAAGACACTTGTATTTCCATTGGGGTAGCTAAGCACTCACTTCAAGTATGGACTGATCATCGACAATCTTGGCCAATAAAGCACCAACAAAGGAATCACCGGCACCAGTTGTATCAACTGTATTGACATGGAAAGCATCTACCGATCCTTTGAAACTCTGGTTTTTTGAAAAAACGGGAAAAGACTCATTAGTGTTTCCAAACACAATTATTGCAAATTGAGACCAACAATCTTAAGTTTCAAGGCAAAAGTACAATACACAACATTACAAGACATATTTAAAAAATAAACTGAACGCAGAAAGCATAAAAAAAAAAGAAAAAAAAAAGAGTTTATGCAGATAACAGATGCTAATGATATATACGATGCAAAAAAAGAATAGCACTCCACCAGTAGGTGTAAGTGAATAAATATATATAGCCATGAACAATTTTTAAGGTGAGAGATGGCTTCATGACAAAACGTTATGCTTAAAAGTTTAATCTTTACAAAGGTGACCTGGAAATTCCAGAGCTACCATGAATGACATAACAGGTGAGAATAAAGTGCAGAGCGGTTTAATTTATTTTGATTTGATTAAAAAAAAGGGAGGAAAAGAATGGTGAGAAGCAGAAAAACACGTGGTGGCCCAGCCTGAAAGCAACTTGTTTACAAGCCTATCCATTGCAAAAAGCATACAAAATGACCGCGACACAACAATGACATCATAGCTAACCAAACAAACATCTACGGATCTACCATACTGTGACAGCACTAAAGCAACTAACATTCAACAGAATAGTAAAATAACGAAAGAATAGGTAATTAAAGTGAAGGGTGGGTTTTTACCTTGGTGTAGTATCTGGAACCATGTTCCCCAAGAGTGACAAGGAGCAACTTCAAATTGGGGTGCCATAATGACAAAGCAGATTCATCATCAATCTTGTCACTTCCGGTGAGGAACTCAAGCTCCACATCACTGACCTTGATCAAATCAGCCTTCTCCCAAATGCTCAGTATTTGCTTACGAGCTTCCTCGGCCGAAGGCCACAAAGGTAGACGAAGGTTGGGGTCATAGGAGAGCAAGCATCCAGATTCCTTGGCTACTTCCATTGCCTTCAAGTGTGCTGATCTGCATGGCTCAACGATCAAACTGATTGATCCGTAATGGAAAACTTTTGCCTGAAAATGTAAACTTTCACTTAGCCACCCACCTCATACAGCTAAATGGTGCTATTATATCACTTTAACAATGGTCAATAATGTCCGTTGAATACATAATTGATTTAATTGTAACAGCATGAAATAGGTCGCTAAATCATACAATTTTTTTAATATTATTTGTTAATGACATCGTACTTGCTAGTTGTCAGGCTGTAAAATATGGACCCACAGTTACAGGCTGACAAACTAAGGATAAATCATTATACCGTAAAATTATTTCCTTCACTTTTGCATCCTTGTACATTTTTCTGACATCCCCTTCTATCTAATAAACATACTATCGCTCCGCTCCCTAAAAAAATATTACTACATATATTCTTATTAGGGCTGTTGATGTAAATGTAAAAAAAAAATAAGAAGCTAAATTATTTTAGTATTCCCCTTTTTTGAATTTATTCAATTTGATTCTCCTAATGTCGAAATATACTGTATGTAATATGTAATGTGAATCCTTTTTCATTAAGAACAATAACTTAGTCCAAAAGAAAATAAAAATGCCATTGTAAGGCTAATGTTGTTATTGAGAACTTAAAAAATAATAATGTTGTTATTGAGAGAGAAAAAACAATAGACAAATTAAAGAATTATATTAAACATTTTAAAATTGGCAATTAAAGAACTATATTAAACATTTTTAAATAGAAGGATCGAGTTAAACAAATTAAAAAATACAAACAAATTTAAAGCTTTTCTGAATATTTTGAATCAAATCCGCAAAAAGTAAAAAAATCATAATAGTATTAATTAGTTGAAGAAAACAACTTGTGATAAAGAAAAGAGAAAGGCTAGAATCGCATGAGTGTCGGTCAAATCCAACACAGCATGATATAGCACGGTGACTAAACAAACGCAAAAATCCAAACCTGCAACAGTTAAATACATACATAACAACACCAAGCGCATAATTCATCGTCCTAGCGCGTGGACAAACACGAACGGCATAGAAATCTTATCAAAAAATTTGTTCTTTGACAGAATAAAAAATTAAGAAATTGAAAAATCCACGACTTTCGTCGTGCTCTATGTTTGTTTTGTTGGATTTGAAGGAATGAAATCCAACTCTAATTACTATATGTACATGTTTTGTTTGATTTGCAGTGATTTACGGTTGATATTATTGCTGCGTATTTCAATACAAATTTAACCGATAAAAAAGTAAAATCTTGATTCTTTTGCAGACTGATTTTATGCACTAGCCACTAGATATAACATCAAGAGGCACGTGCTTCACGTGCCGCCATATTTCACCAAGCCCACCCACTCACCTACGCGACCTTCATTAATAGGTGTTCCGTCATTTTTTCAGATTTTAAAAAAACATAAAATCATCGAATTTCACGAACTTCAAATGTATCCTAGATCTAGTAGCAGGGCCCACTATACGGAACCTGACGTGGCAGTATCTACCACCCTAAGCCCACGTGTTCCCTCACGCGCGTGACCTCACGGATTCTCCCCTCACAGATCACACATCTCAATCTCATACATGAAACAAAGACTTCGTTTTCAGGGAAAAGGTTAAAAATGTTCCGAGAAAGTTAAGAGAGGGAAAAGATGCATACAGATCTGATAAGTTCGAGATTGAGTTCTTCGGGCTTGAGGAGCATGTCGGCGCTGGGGTTTCTGTAGAACATGAACTCACGCTCCCCGTCGGCGCGTAGGGTCACGAAGGCCAGGGCGGTGCGTGCGCCCTGGTCGAAGTTGATGCCGTCGGCGCGGACGCCGTTCTCTGTGAGGATTCCGGCGAGCATGTGGCCGAACTCGTCGTCGCCGAGCTTGCCGACGAAGGCGGCTTTGCCGCCGAGGCGCGACACGGCGATGGCGACGTTAGCGGGGGCGCCGCCGGGGGCCTTGAGGAAGCCAGGGGCCTCGGCCAGGGACACGCCGGAGACGGTGGGGACGAAGTCGATGAGCATCTCACCGAAGCTGACGATGAGGCCGGTACCGGTGGCGGGGACGCCATTGTTCAACGCCATGGGGAGAGAGAGTGTGTTTGGATTTTGGAACACTGTTTTCGAGAAAGGAGAGAGGAGGAGAGAGGAGAGGAGAAGAGAAGAGAGAGTAAAAGAGGGGTTTGGTGGAGATTATATAGAAGGGGTTCTGTTATGTGTTAAGAGCTTTTCTTTAATTATTATAGAGTATAAAGTATTATTAATTAATTAATTAAATTAATGCAATTTGATGGGCAATTTGTTGAATTTTGGTGATAAGTCATTGGTTTCGGTTGGGGCGTGAATGTCGATGGATTTGGACTCTACCCTCGGTTTTAAATTCAAACTTGCTTTTCGAATCCGAATATTTCAGAATTTTTTTCACAAATTATATGTATCTTTCATCAGAGTAACGTAACGATAACTTTTCTGTTTTCTTTCTTTTTTATTTTTAAATTTCTTTGATATTTAATTTTTTTTTATTGCTGTTATGAAATAATATATTATTATTTGGTTAAGCAAAATTCGTAAATTAAATGAATAAATTATCAACTCAATTCACTTAACCTACTACAACACAACGAGTCTAAGTTAAATATTTTTTTGACATATAAAAAATTAAAGCAAGTTTGGTGGACTCAGTTTTTGAAAATCCTTAATGAGCTAACCGGAGTGGACTAGATTAACTCACTTTTGACACATTTAATTAAAAACATGTGTTATGTTTAAACATACAGACTAAGAATTTTTTTATATAGAAATTAAAATATAAAAAAATGTATTTCCAAGTATTAAAACATATTTATCCTTATTAATAAAATATTGAATCATTAGCCCACTTGTATAAGTGATGTCTAACATGATATAAAAAAAATATCAATGTATTAATACAATAATACTCAAGTTGATTTATTCTAATGAAAGAAAAAAACTCAAGTTGGTAGTAACCATTGGATATAGAATTTCTTAAATGAAAAGTTAAAGTTAAAGGGTATTATTGTCTTTTAATTTTGCCATCATTCTTGGTCATATCATTGAGCTCTCACCCCTCCCCCACCTCATCTCCCTCATTGGCAATCTGGTGCCCCCTCCAATTGTTATTATGTGAAAAATACTTATGGACTATTTAAAACAGCCAAAAATGTAAAAGCCAGATGTGTTTCTACTACATTAATATCGTTCACTTCAATTTTTAAACTGATTTAAAAAATTAAAAGATTAAATTAAACCATTTAATAGTTAGAAGATCAAATCAAACTTCAAAGATAAGTTAAATGACTAAACCAGTAATTTCTTTTAGAGAAGGAAAAAAAAAAAACTCTCAACCTTACATAATTTGCGCGTTTGTACAAATATATATTTTTATTATATCATTACATTAACGATGATAAAGTTATATATATATATATATATATATATATATATATATATATATCATCACATTGATGTTGTTAGTATCATGCGTGTTTTACATTGTCGTTAAACGTAAGCGTGCATGTTTTTCAGTTTATGATTTAATAATTTAAAAAAATATAAATTAGTTTTAGTTTAGATGAATTTTAAGATATTAAAAAAAAATTCTATTTGATAATAATGTGAAATAAATTAAAACATACTTTGTTACATATCACTTCAAAATAATCACTATATTACGACTAAATCATGATAAGAAACACATTTTTTTATATATAACAATTAAAATTAAAAATAATTTTAATCATACTTATAAAAATAAAAAATATAAATATAATGTCACCGTATACAGTAATCGAAATGATATTTCAACCAATTCGATTAATTACATGTCATGAAGTTCCAATTTTGTGGGTCAGAGTCCATCACATAAAGCTTTTTTTTTTTTTTTTTACAGCTCACATAACACCTATTAGCTCATTACATTATGGTAAAGGATCAAATAATTAATAATATATATTTTCTAACAGTCAGTAATGAATTTATTAAGTTTAATATTAGTTGATGTTTTTTTTAATTTAATATTAGTTAATGTTTTCGTCTTTAGTTTTCACTTCATAAGTGAACATAATAGCAAAATCAAGCTAAAAAGATGAAGACTTTTAAAGAGAATAATTTGTAATTGCGAAGTCAGCTGGAACAACTTCTACATCTATACGAGGGAATAGCTGTGCATTCTTTTAATTAAGTTTATCAAAATATCATCTACTCATTAGATAAGAGACTATGTTCTGACTTTTGAGAGGCAACTAAGAACTAAAATACAAATTCCTTTTAATACTATTTTTAATTATACAGACAAGAGGAAACTTTCGAAATCGAAAATGAAATTACATGCTTAAAAATTTTAAATTCCTTTTTGTAAGTATAAATCATGAATTGGAATTAATTTTTATTTTTGTTAAAAGACAAATTGCTTCTACCCCAATTTCCCAACCATATAAGGATATGTTTGTGGTTAGAACGTTTATTCGTGTGCATGGTTGTTAGTGTTGTTTCAGTTACAGACACGCAACATGTCAACACAAACGTTGTACCTCTAGTGCACATACCATAATATTACTCCCTCTATCACAAAATAATAGTCGTATTAATTTGTTTAGCACATATAAAATTAATCTAACTTATATTATTATTAATTTATTTATAAATTTGTTGTTAATCATATCATTCACTTACACTATAATTATAATAGGAGGTAGGGAGTACCAATTGCTTCGTGTCGTCTCTTACACGTAACTTTAATTTGCCGTACTTACACGGATCATTCATGCATCCTTTTTGACCTACCTTTCCAAATTCCAACCCACTTTTTAACATTCCTTCACCTTCACCCTTTTTACGTAAAACTAAAGAAAATACTTTTAATAAAACAATTTGTCCAGTGTCTTTGGTTTGGTATTCGATACCCCTTATGTGCCTCAATTAATCTTGAAGTTTATATTTGTTGTTTCCGTGTCGTTTCACAAATTTGTTGTGAATATATTCGTAAAGGAGGATTTGGAACGTAAAATCAGACACAAGGAATTGTCGAACATATGAGATGAATAAAGGTCTTTTCATTAGTTACATGATTATTTGTTTCTTTAATGAGTTTAATTTTATGTATCATTAAGGTTTTTTTTCACATAGATAGTTAATCAGAAAGTTATGTCATGTGTTTGAATTTTAAAATACTTATTATCAAAATTAATAAACTTATTACATATAATATGTGATTAAATATTAATAATATAAAAAAAATCTACATTGTTGACGCATTCTAATTATTTAATGGTTAATAACAATTTCACTAAAATTAAATAATTTCGATCACTAAAAGTCATTTCTATCAAATAATTAATCATTTTTTTACTGGAAACCAGATAATTAATCATATTATAATTTACATATCTTTGTTTGGACCTAAAAACGCGAAAAAACAAGCAAACATGTGATCGGTTTAAAAAATTGATTATTGATGGACCTGAGAAGCGGAGCCAGCAATGTCACGTATTTTCTCCTTTTTCATCATCTTTGGAATTCAGAATCAATGTTGTCCTCTTCCAGAATCTGATTCATTCATTAACAAGTTTTTATTTTCAAAATTATCTTTTTTTTAGACCTCTCTCTCTATTATACATGTGGAATCAGCTTCCGTGACAGAAATAACAATAGAAAAATGAAACGTAATTACCACTAAAAAAAAAAGGGGTTTTCTATATATTATACTAGCATTCCTTGATCCCCTTTTAATTTCCTGGTGCGACCAGTCAGACCTTTCAGTATTGATGAGGGAACATGCATGATTATGGTTGTTTTGGTTTAAATACTTTTTCTAGAACAAGTAAGAGCATGAGCATACCTAAGTCACAAGAAAAGTCAATATGAAAAAATGCGGACAAATCAGACTCAGAAAATATTTCTATTGATAGAAATATAAAACTCACACATATTTTAAAAAGATTCTCATTCTTTTCATATATTTCATTACAATCAAACTCATCGTAACTAAGCGACAACTACAATTGCCAAAGATTAAAAAAAAAACTGCAAAACTTTTTTTTTATTATTTTAGTATTTATCTTTTAAAAAATTTATTTTGAATTTTTATCTTTCTAAAAAGATTTAAAATGATCATTATGTAAATTTAAAGTTAATATTGTTAATGATATTTAAATAACAATAGCTAAAAGGTGTCACAAAACAAAAAATAAGAATAAACACTCATAATACAATCCCAATAAATTAGTTTCACCATTGACAATCCTAATCCTCTTTTAGATCGAAAATTTCACAAATGCACATGCAAATCATAATTCATAATCGGATTCAGGTGAACGACGCTATGGTCAGATGAATTTGGTGACCTCATCAAAGAAGGTAATCTTGCTATTTTGTGTGATGTGGAGGATATTGCATGCGGTGACAATAAGGGTGGAGGACAAATTACATCCATTCAGGTCTAAAATAAGTTGTGATTCATTGTCTTTTGAGATTGTTAGTGTAGAAGGATTCCAATTGAAAAAAGGTTAGAGAGCGAGATGAGAACAAATTTGACAATGAAAGGAAAGGAAATTCATGAGAGACTAATTGTCAAAAGTTTTGGCCTTTGAGTAAAGATTAAAAGTTTTAAGGAGATAGAGAAGGAGTTAGAACAATTTGGAGATCAAGGAATTTTTTTTATATTTTTTGTTTTGTGACAACTTTTAGTCGATAATATTTGAATATTATTAACGATATTAACTTCAAACTAACTGACTGAAGCATTATTTTGAATCAATTCTAAAAGATAAAAGATTAAAATAAACTTTTTAAAAAATAAATAATTAAAATAAATCAAAAAATAAAATAAATGATAAAATGTATCATATAAAGACTTTTTATAATTAAAGTGTAAATTGATTCTTTGGTAGCCGAGGAGGAATGAATGAGTGACGTGTCTGTAATAGAAAGGGATTATTAACCAAAATCAGAAATGTAGATTATAACAGCTAGGCGGGGTGAGGTAGAACATTCTGTAAAATGATGGTGTGCACTGCACAGAACTAACAGAATCAATATGGATGGTGTGTGTAACTCAAGGAACATATCAGCTTATCTATATTCTAAATTAGTACTTTTATGGCCTGCATTAATCTTTGTACATCTATTTATAAAAAAGTGGTTTATAAATATAAGTTTTTTTTATTCTGTATATAATAAGTTTATACATATTAAAATTCATGAATACAATTTATGATTTCTATCATGTTCATTGAGATTGTTTTAATAATAATAATATATAACATTCTGTAAAACATCATTTTTGTGTCTATTTTTCTTGCTCTCGCAGTATTTATTTATGTACATCTTAAATATCACTTTTAGTTGTACAAATTACATTTATTTTTTTTTATAAAAAAAACAGTGATGAAACAGTGGCCGTTGTTTCCTGTATTGCCACTATGGTTTTCTGTGTATCTCATTATATTCTGAAAACCTATTCCAAAATTCAAATTGTATTTCGTACTGCACAATAAGTTCTGCATGAACTATTTAACGGGCAAGGTTCTCATAGCAAAAGCCCAGGCCCGTGTTTACTTCATTCAGGACTTGCGAACAATTGTCGAAACCAGAAAAGTTGACTCCCTTGATGAGTGTCCAATGAGGCATTGACACGTAAGGTGAGGCACACAGGAGCGTTGATATGGTGTTCCTCACGTGAATCCCCACTCCTCTGATCTGTTCTGATTCTGAATGAATCTGCTGTCTCTGCACGGAACACAAAAACATAAAAAGTTAAATTTTCACAATCACGGTCGCTTCCTATGATTATCGAATTTGCGTCAGCCTCAATTCTCAATAAGTTTTTTTTTTTTTCTCTTTTTTTTCTTCACTTTTTCGACTTCTTTCTCTAAGCTTTGTCAACTCAACTGAACCAATTCGATTTCAATTGAATTTTAGGGTTCCCCTTCTTCCATGTTTTTTAACTTGTAATTGTTCAAAGGGAATGAGCCAAGTAGCTGAATGCTTGAATTTCGTTTGAACTGAAGTGTTTATTTAGGGACTTCTGCTGAAGATACGAAATTTCTTTTGATGCTCTGTTTCGCGTGTGAGAGAATTTTGGAAAAAGGAAATGAAAAGCTATTCAAAGTTGATATTTTTTTCATTATTTTTCTTTTTCCTTTTGTCTGGAACGTGAAACGTTCATTGACTTTTGGACTCATTTGCTTGGCTTCGACTGATACTTTACTCAGTTTTGGGGTGCAAAGCCTCACTCTGTTATGATAGTCAAAAGTCAAAATTATGGATTTTTATTCTTCTAAATGTATGGCGTTATTTATGTTTGATTTATAATAAGCTATGGAAAATAAACGGAGAATAGATTTTGGAATGCTTCTTTTAGTTAAAAAATGATATTGAGTCATAATTTTCTAGTTAATTTTTTCTCTCCGTTATATGAGCCAGCAGAAATCAAGTAGAACATATATTCCTGTTATCTTATTCCACTTGATAAGTTTGGCTACATAAATCATTTGATGTCAGTACTCATTACGCTCCATGGAAAACCAAATTTGTAACAAATCCATACAGAGTAAGTTTTTAAAAAGAAAAAAAAAACTCTAAAAGTTTCTGATCTTTTTTCTTTTTTGCTTTGTTATTCAATGGAAGTATATTTTTTATATATTAAAAAAAAATTGTTTGAAGATGACTGATGTTTGCCATACCATGACACAATAGTTTATCATATTGAAAGACATAAATTCTTCGTGAAAAGTCTATGGATTCAGCTTGGTAATGGCCTAACTGGTAATCCATTTTAACTGTTGTAGTGTAGTGTACTTGTCCTCTCTAAATGACTTTGACTTGTACGGCCTTCTTTCTCTGATTCTTTGTAGTACTTATTATATTATATACTATTTGTATACTTCCCCTCTGCTGTTAAGCTTTCTTCTAACAAGACTTAAGAATTTTGGATTTAGGACAATTTAGTTGTTCTCCTTTTATTTCATAACTTTTGTCTTCAATGAAAGAGTATGTCATCAATTTTATACTGTTCTATAGAGTATAACCTGGCAATGAAATCTTATATAGCAGATCTTTTGTTGCTGCAGTGGAGTTTGGGATTGATGGCTCCATTAATGTTGAGACGGTAGGAAATGCTACTATAGTGCAGATTAGTAGCAGCACAATTGATGAAAACAAAGTAGGCTGCAGTTCTTTTAATCCTGCTTATAAACAAGATCATGATGATAATATAACTCAAGATTCTTCTAGAGGGGACATAATCCCATCAGGAATTCCTTCAGTATCGGTTGCGTCAGTTGATGAGCCCTATGTGGGCCAGGAGTTTGAATCTGAAGCTGCAGCACATGCATTCTATAATGCATATGCTACACGTGTTGGATTCATCATACGTGATGGAACTGCTATTGGACGGGCTCTTATTTGCAACAGAGAAGGTCACAGAATGCCCGACAAACGAGAAAAGATTGTAAGGCAAAGGGCAGAGACAAGGATTGATTGCAGGGCAATGATTTTGGTTAGGAAAGTAAGTTCTGGTAAATGGGTTGTTACAAGGTTTATAATGGAACACACACATCCTTTGACACCTGGAAAAGGTAGAAGGGATTGCATTTATGAGCAATATCCGGTGAGTTAGTGTTCTTTTCGTCACTGAAAGATGGTATATGTGATCATATCGTTGATTCTGTTATTAGTTACTTTATGCTTGATAGATAATAGATAAGATAGTCACTCATTCAGTGTTGTTGACTGTCTGCTGAGCCCATCATACATGAGTTTGAATTTTGCACCTAATAGAGTTCCCATCATATACCTCTACACAAGTTACCGAGAACTGCTTTGGGATAAGCGTTCTCAAATATAAAACCCTTGATATATAATATTTATGCCTATTGGCTATTAATTGCAATTTTAGAAGTTTGAGTTTCTGTATTAAGATGCATGGAAAATATTTTGACAATATCTTCTGTTTGGCGTATATGCTTGTGTTAGTCCATGTGAGACCTTGTATGTGAAGAGTAGCTTGAGCAAAATTTGAAGATCATCTTGTTGAATTTTCAGTTTTTCCCGTCCTTACATCTTTGTTCTTTGCAATTTCAGGAATGAACATGATAAAATTCGAGAACTATCTCAGCAGTTGGCTATAGAGAAAAAGAGATCTGCAACATACAAAAGGCATCTTGAATTGATATTTGAGCACATCGAAGAGCAAAATAATAGTCTTTCAAAGAAAATACAACACATAGTGGACAGTGTGAAGGTGATGGAAACCATAGAACAACAGAGAGATAGCTTGAGCTCAGTTACCTGGTCTTTTAATTCTTTTCCACTGGATGAAACGCAGAATCAACTGTGCGGGTCGAAGTGCTGCTAGAAATATCGTGCAATAGTATAGTTGCTGACCTAGGTATCTTCTTCGCTACAGCTTTAGGTGTCAGCTGAGTTCTGTAGTTTAATTTGCCCAGCTCAATGGAACTCAATAATCCATTGGATTGGTTTATATGCTGTGATAATTTTAGTTGTAGAAGGAACTAGTTCAGTCAATGTACAGGTCCTTTGAATTCATTCTTCTGAAGTTACTCTAACAATGTGCGACTCATAACAGGCATGCAAATGCTTTGACAGAATTATATTGTTCCATTTGAATTGTTGATGTTGTACAGTTTGATCCATGGCTGTCTTCTTTGTAATTAAATAATGTTGAGAATGCACAGTCCGGATGTTCATATTATTTTTCAAATTTCAATAGGCAAACTTCCATCAATGATTTGACTTAATTGGCTGCATTTCATTATTATCTAAATTTTTGCAGTAACAACGAGAAGAGTTGAATCGTGGATTTTTTTTTTGGGGCAACAGTTGAGTCGGGCAACCATAAACGAATTATTTGCTTTATTGGATACGATATTCAAGGCAAAATATATAAAATTTTGCATTGCAAATGACTAAATAACAATTATGAAGTTGAAAATAATGAATTTTTAAATGCATATTTTGAAACAAAAAAAATCTATTATAATGTTATGTAAATAGTATGTAAGCGAAGAATTCCCAAATTATTTATAGCTAATTATTAAAAAATATATTTTGAAACAAACAATATCAATATATAATGGGGAAGATATTTCTGAATACGAATTGATTGTGAATCAAATCAGAGATATTTTGAGATTGCATCCCTCCTGTTCAGTTCAATTTGTTAGGAGACATGTTAATATTGTGACTCACACTTTAGCTAGAAACTCAATCTTCTTTGATTCAGATTATATTTTGATGTAATCCCTCATTGTATTGACAATTTAATACTAATGGAAAGAATCTGATTTTGTTGCTGTAAAAAAAAAAAAAAAAAAAAAAAAAAAAAAAAAAAACTGGTGACCTAGTAGCCAGTAGGAATGTGTTAAATTCGTTAATGATTAAACATGTAAATCATAATATTATTATTATCAACGATATTATAGCAGTGGCTACTGGCTAGCATGCATGTTTGGTCTCCGTTTGGAGACCCTTGAACTTGCGTTTGCAAAAGGAACTACTCAGCGTACGGTGAGGCCATGAGGTCCCTACCATTTTTCCTAACATGAAGTACTTAGTTACTATTTGGTGTGTTTGGATTTTCATTACAGATTACTTTCAATGTCAATCTGTCAAAAAAAAATTATTTCACGGTGCATTGAACTTTGTGTAAACCCCAATCCAAATACGCTATTGATCTTTTGGAGAAAATCCACTGTGAACATTATTTTAGGGTTTAACATTTGCAACTCAAAATATAGACCACTCATGTAGAGAATTTTATCAATTCGAAAACTAAATATATTCCTAATCAGAAAGGGCAGAAAGAGGGATGCAATTGAAGCAAATACTGCTAATAATTAACTTCAAATTATCATTTGACCTGAGGTTGTAAAATAACCAAACTCTCTAATTGAACAAAAAAAAAAAAACAGAGCCAATGCTATGATAGAATTGAACACGGATGATAAGCTTTACAATCAATAAAATGAGATGATAGCTACCTTACATCCAAGTGTAGTACTTGCATGAAAGAATGAAAGCTAGCTCCACTAAGATTCTGAAACACAACTCTCAGGAAATAGGAACTAAAATAATGTAAGAGTTGCATCCATGCATGATGAAACTCATCAATTAAACAAAGCAAAACAAAAGTTACTAATAACATCTGCTTCCTTCAAATTTCCCACGGTTAAAAGTTGTGTTGCAAGAACAATCTCTCTCGAGGAGAGGCAAGACCAATCTCTTCATCAAGACTTCTCAAAACATCACCACCACCACCTCCTCCAACATTGCTCAAATTCCTCCCTTCTGCATTTTTCCCCTCGACATCGGCCTCTGAGCCTGATCTTCTTTGAGAAGAAGTGACACTGGGGAAAGTGATCCATGATGGTGCTCTAAACTCAAACCTCTGATCCTCCACATCAGTGCTTTCTGAGGCTGACCTGTTTGAAGATGATTTCTTGTGCAATCTGTTACTTCCCAAAACCACCTCAGTGGGCAAAATTGGCTGCTCAATACAAGGGCTCCCCATTAACTGTGCAAGTGCTCTCTCCAAAACTGTTGTCACTTTGTCCATTGAAGGCCTATCCTTACCTCTCATTCTCACACTTTTACAAGCCACATTAGCTATCCTTCTCAAGGCATCAAGATCAGGAGGAGGTTTCAAAATTGGATCCAAAATTGCAGCTATATCTCCTGACTTGATCAGAGGCACTGCCCATTGAACTATGTTCCCTTCTTCAAATTGCATGTCAATGGCTTTTCTACCACTTAAAATCTCCAAAAGTAGA
This sequence comes from Glycine tomentella, assembly GCA_007407185.1. NCBI lineage: Eukaryota > Viridiplantae > Streptophyta > Magnoliopsida > Fabales > Fabaceae > Glycine > Glycine tomentella. Next base: position 914,261 of record PYAF01000917.1, read on the forward strand.
ACACCAAAGCTGTATACATCAGACTTTGTGGTAAGATAATGAAGCCTATAGTATTCAGGATCAAGATAGCCAAGAGTCCCAGCTGGTAGTTCAGCTAGTGGGGAGCTACTATCTGCAGGACCAAGTAGTGACAAACCAAAATCAGCCACTCTAGCATTGTGTTCTTCATCAATGAGGATGTTTGAAGACTT
>PYAF01000917.1:914551-967008 GCA_007407185.1 Glycine tomentella
AAAGTAGAACACCAAAGCTGTATACATCAGACTTTGTGGTAAGATAATGAAGCCTATAGTATTCAGGATCAAGATAGCCAAGAGTCCCAGCTGGTAGTTCAGCTAGTGGGGAGCTACTATCTGCAGGACCAAGTAGTGACAAACCAAAATCAGCCACTCTAGCATTGTGTTCTTCATCAATGAGGATGTTTGAAGACTTGATGTCTCTGTGAATCACGGGTGGACAAGCATATCCATGCAAATATTCGATTCCGCGAGCTGCTTGCACTGCAATTGTTACCCTTCTCACCCAATCCATTTGCTCTTGCATCACCTTGTTGCCGTGTAGGTGTTGATGCAAAGAGCCATGAGCCATGTACTCATAAACAAGGAGCCTCTCTCCACCTTCTTCACAGTAGCCTAGAAGATTGAGCAAGTGTGCATGGTTCAACCTAGAGAGCAAGTCAAGCTCGGTGTGAAACTCCTTGGAATTCTTCTGCATGTTGGGAGACACTATGGCCCTTTTAACAGCAACAACAGTACCATCTTTGAGAACTCCTTTGAACACGCATGAAAAACTTCCCTTCCCCACTATGGACTCTTCTTTGAATCCACTAGTTGCCCTTTCAAGCTCCTCATAGGGGAACATCTTTTCCCTCCTAATCTTGAAATCCTCTAAGTCCGGTCGGATCTTGCATTTCTGGTCCTTTTGGTTTGAAGAGCTCCCTTTTAGTTTCTTCACCTTTGGCCCTGAACACTGACAATTTCTTAGCTTGTAGCGAACATACAAAACAGCAGTTATAGACACAATGCTAACTAAGAAAACAGCAAAGGCTATCTCAGCAATAAGCACTGGCAGCTGCATAGACCAGAATCTTTCAGTTCTCTTGCCAGAGGCAGCATTGGAATAGGAAGAGGAGCAATTGGAGAGGCATTCAGGTGAGGAACAAATAGAACAATTATATTCACACAGTATGTCAGATTTCAAATTGCATCCACTTCTCTGATACATCTCAGGTGGGCAAGCACCACTGCAAGGCATGCAAATGTGAGAATCTGGGGACTTGCAAAGACCATTTTGTTGGGTTTCATAGTAACCTGGAGCACATGGAGTAGACCTACACATTCTTGGTGAAACAGGCAAAGGGAGAGAGGTAGGGAAGCCAACACCCCAACAAACAGGCATGAGAGATTTCTCAATAAGTACTCCACAGGTGAAATAATTCCCAGCACCAATCTCAAAGGCCTTAATCCCACTAGGAACTGGAGTACCTGCTTTGAAACTATAGCCCCAACAAACCACACCACGATCATAGCTCCTAATGCCACATGCATGGAACTTCCCTCCTACCACAGAAAGCATGGGATCATTTGGAGCCAATTCAACATTACCTTGTCCTTGCCCCGAACGCGTCAACGAACTTGAAAGCTCTTCTCCCAAATCCAACAAGCTCCTCCCCCAGCAAACAGCTCTAGAATTCACCCCTTCTAAGATTCCACACACATGGTACCCTCCAGCAGAGATCTTCTGGAACCTCAAGCCTTGAGGGATCATGTTAATAACTTGGCTACTAGTCTCATCCCCCCAACAGAACACAGTCCTATTCTGAGAAAACAAGCCGCAATTGAATTGAGAACCTGCTGAGATTGATTGAACCTGCCCATCAAACACATAGTTGTTGGTCATGTTGTAGCCCCAACAATCAACCAAAGAAGTGTTCCTGTGTCTTCCAGTCAATGGTTTCCTCAATCCACAAACGTGATAGTCACCAGCACTGATCTCTAGGTACTGAGCTCCCTTAACCATAGGCTGTGGCACACCCATTTCAACATGGCCACTGCTACCCCAACAATAAGGTTGGTTAGAACTCATTAGAAGCCCACACACAAAGCCATCACCAGCAGTTAGACCAAGGAATGGAAAATGCGTTGGTGTTCCATAAATTATGGCTGAGTTTATTCCATAACAGGTCACAGTGTGAGATCCATCTGATTTCAAGCCACAAAACACTGACCCTTTGTCGCCATAAGAGACGGCAATGGAAGACATGGAACCAAGACTTGAAATTTGCAACCACAAGCATGAAAAAACCACAACCTCAAATAGAGTTCCTAATAAAACTGGCCATAGGTTCATGCTCAAAGCGTATATATATAAGAATTGTGTTTCTGAATATTAACTAATAATGTTGGTCGGATATATATATATATATATATATAGAGAGAGAGAGAGAGAGACCTTTTGACTACTCAACAAGAAATACAGTTTAAAGGGAGAGAGCAAGTCTAACAATCTTCATATAAATAACCGAAAAACAATGTTACCTCATGATTTATCACAATTTTCATGGATAACTAGCAATGAAGGGAAAAGAGGCAAAAAAAAAAAAGTGGTGGGGGATGTAAAACAACTAGTGGAATAAGGCCACTTTTGTTGTTGGATGTAAAATTGTCAGCCAAATCAGAATCTTTATTGTGGGTTTGTCTAAATAAGCAGGCAGCAATCAGCAACACAGAAAGCAAGGAACTTTATTGGATCTTCTGTCCACTTTTGATGCTTACAAGAGAAAATTCCATGCTTGTTGCTGGTTTTTGGTGAGAGAGATGAAATTAATTACCACAAGAAGAAAAGTCAGCTCCATCTTGTGTGTGTTTCAACTGTGCTGGAGTCAAGAGAAACGGTCATAATAGATAAAAAAAAAAAAAACTGAAGGTGTTTTGCAGGTTGAAAGGGTGGGGGAGAAGGTGCATTAAATGACACAAAACTGCTACTTCTGAATATGTGGAAATGTAGGTGAAGGCATTAAATACAAAAGTTAATGCTTTTTGATATTTCCATGCCTGGACTGCCGAATTTTACTTTCATCAAGAGAGGTATATTTATCATGGCATGGGAACAAGAACAATACTACATTTTACACCCCAAAAACATTTGCGATTTGAATTCTTTATTCTCCGGCCTTGTGGTTAGTGACTTGGGGAGTTTCTGTTTCTTTACTCACCATGCACAGTTGCTACTATTTTACCTTACCTTTTTTACATAAACTTCCTTGTGCATTTTGTTATTCCTTTTGCTCATAATTATTCTTATAATGTTTAATTTGTTTTTTACGGTCAAATTATTATTCAAAGTAACAGATAATCTTTTTTTTTCATTTTTTTGGTGTATAATTAATAGTTTCTTGTATTGTTTTAATTCATTAATCAATGTATTCGTTAATGATTTAAAAGAAAAAAATGAAAAATATTTTTAATTATAAATTTATTAAATATTATTACACTTTTCATTAAAGAATGTTAACCAAACTTCAATCAATAACATGCATGTATTTAATATTAACTAAACAATTTTAATGCAATTAACATTTTTAGCTATTTGAGAGATTTTGAGATATTTTTACAAACATGGATCCCTTGCATTGAGAAAATTTTCTTGTCATGACTTAATCACGCTTAAATTTCTTCATCCTTTCTAAATTTGAGAAGTTATAACCAAATATTAGAAATCAATTTTAAATATATATTTTATATTCAAATATGTCATTAATATTGGTTTCATATATCCCTTATGGTTTTAATATGATAATTTAATAAGTTATAACTCAATATTGAAAACTAGTAATTTTGAATATATATTTTATCCTTTAAAATTTAAATACACTCCTAAAATAAAACCGATATGTTCTCTTACGCCTTTAATATCAATTGGAGAATTTAATTTAACTTTGAATCCTAAAAAAATATTTTTTATTTATTTATCATTTTCCATATCTTTTATTCTAATCTAAATTTCAATGTTTTTCTAAAAAAATGTCAATAATTAAAGTTAACAATATATATATAGTTTCTGACTTTCCGTTGTGTCTACCCTACAAAGAGTGAGATAAACACTTTTGCCCGATCAGTTTGCAGACTCTGCTTTCATCCTCACTATTTGTAGAAAGCCACTCTTTACCGCAATCTTTAGAAAGAAATAACACGCATTATTAGTGTTGAATTCAGGATTAATCGTGCAAAAGACCAAAATACAATCGAATCTGGGACCATATATGTTACTTGTGATCATTCATATTAATATTCAACCGTGTTAATTTCTTGTCAAAACTTAAAATGCATAGTCAACCTTCGAGTGCATGCATTAATCAACTGATGGGTAATCGTTCTAGCTTAATCAGAGAGAGGTTTCAAGTTTTAGTCATATATATATATATATATATATATATATTTCAAAGAATTTTTTTACTGCAAATAATAATCTTAACATAATTCAAGTACAATGGTCTCTCGTAGAAGACTAGAAAGCGTTTCTGTTAACTGACGGCGTTAAACTTTTATTGAAATGTCAAAATAACCCTTCTAAAAAGGGGGTGTGGTTCGTCAAAAAAAAAAAAAAAGAAGAATTCGGGTGCTGATAGTAAAGGTGCAGATAGTAAAGAGGGGAAAAAAAAAAAAAAAAAACACTCTCCTCTTAACCTATCTACCTCACCTCCATAACCACCGTTCCACCAAACACCAGCGCTGCCTCCTGAACCGCAACAAACTATCGGCGGGCCACTCGATCGGCGCCGCTTCACGGAGTTCCTGAAAATTGCTGGTTTTTCTTTCTTTCTTTTTTTCCTCTATTTCTTTTCTCTTTGCACTATTATACTATTTTTTTTTTGTTCTTGTCATTACTTATTGATGGAGATTGTGTTGGCGTATGTAGTTGGGGTTTTTGAGGCTTATAGGTTCTGTTATTGTTTTTTGTTCTATACTGTGCTGGGTGCCTGAGTGTGTTAATGTTGCAAGAAGTGATTTTGAGTTCTCACAGAAGGCTGGAGCATGAAGGCAGTGTCGGAGATCGACGGATTTCAGATCTGAAAGTGAAAACCATAAGAGAAAGAAGAAAAGAAAAACTGAACGATAGAGGGAGAGTTGCCGAAAAAAAAATCTTTTAATATTTTTTATATTTTTTTGGGGTAAAAAACCTGCTGCTGCCAATCATTTTAATGGTACGCGGGTGTACCAGGAAGTTCAAAACTCCATCTTAACGATTCTGCGAGGAAGACGAGGGCATAACTGTCCTACAATTTCATTAAAGAAGCACGTGCAATACATGTGTTGTGTTTCGTTTAACAAAACTAACACCTTGAAGAACTAGGGGTGCAATTATAACAAAGTTGTTAAAATTAGGAGAGGTTTGTATAGTGATAAACTAAAGTTTTAAACTCAAGAATGCGAGTCACAATAAGGAATTGATATCTTGAACCAAGCCTATAGCATAGATTCATTAAGCGTAGTACTTGCTTGACATATTTTACTTTCTTGTTCAAGCTCGATGTTTACCTAACATATTATATTTTTCTGTTTAAAAGATGTATAAGTGGATTAAAAGGATAGTATTTATAAACTATTTTGTCTCAAATCTCAATTCCTAAACGATGTACATAAGATTTTTTGGTGTACAAAAATAAACCCTTAATCTAGATTAAGTGGTGAAAGTTTTTTTACTTTGATACCATGATAATTGTAATGAATAATAATATATAGTTGGCCAAACAATATAAGTCAAACAGCATTTTTTTGGTCGGCTAAAAAAATATATTTGTCACTGCGAAATGGCTTCCTCCTCAATAATCAGTCTTCAGTGATATACGGATATGCTAAACCTCGTGATTTTCACCTGGGGATCCTAAATTGCATATGCTCTTCGTTGGTTTTGATCAATTATATTCAAACTCGTTGTTTCTAGGTAGGTGGTCTTAATTAGCTCTTTATCGATCACTACTAGCATAACATTTTGTTTACTTTTCTTATTCTCTGTCAGTCAACTATGCTGCTATGTAGTATTAAACTATTGGTATGTAGGTTCTCGTATATTTTTATTCAAAATTAACTTTAGCTGTCTAATTAGCAACTATTAAACGGTAAGCAAAGTTGTGTATATTTAGATTTTGTGTATAAAGAAAAACAGATTTTCTTTGGCTTTTTTTTTTATACATATATAATGAGGAATTTTCTTTGGGTTTTTGAGCTCATAGGGTAGCCTCAACTGGAATAAATCGTCATAAGAAATAAAAATAAAAAAGGACTATTATTTCTTATCTTGAAATTTCTTTTTGCTCAAATTAAGATTTAATACAATGGTAAGCTTTTATAAGAGAAAGTGAATATGAAAATGGGAAAAGAACAAATTACATTGTGGGATTGAACTGAGGCACTCATAAGTAACATCTCACAGTTTAACTAACTCAACTAACCCAATATTTTGAAAATTTAAAAGACGTTGAATATTTTTTAAATGATCAATAAATAATGAACAGATATTTATTTATTAACATGCATTATATTTTTATTTTTGAAAAATACTAATGAGTGTCCTTCAATATTTTTTTTTACCAATATTACCAATACAATTCATCATAATTTTTAATAAGAAAATATTTATTGATAACTTAATTAATATGCCCTTAAAATACTTTCCCCGTATTTTTACCTATCAACTTATGTATCCTGTTTGCCCTACCATTCTGCCTCGAGCCCATTACTTTTTTTATTATTGATAATCTATTACTTGATCGTGAAGCTGGAGACTTGGTATAAAACAAAGAATAACTCCAGCAACGCCTTCTCTCTTAAAGAATGGATAACATTTAGGTGTATTACTAATAGGTATTTATTGTGATATTTTCTAATTTAATTGGAGTTTCATATAGATAATCCGTATTAATTTTTAATGTCATTTTTATTGTGCGAGTTATCAAGACGAAATTATAATTTATGATCTAAGAATGACATTAACAAACATACTCTCTTAAGTTTTGTCCTGAAATAGTTATGAAATGTCTTTTATAGAAAATAATATCATTAATCATTAATTAGAACACAAGTAAAGACACTTGGAAGCGACTCAAATTAACTTTTCATGTTATCTGTCTGTGTATCACCACTCCCAACGTTTGACTATTCTTGCCAAAGAGTACTATATTTTCATACGGCCAGAAAGAAGAGTTCTAGTTGAAAAGATAAACAAGGATAAAAGCTCTAGAGTTTTTGGGTTGGAAAATCCAGAATAATAAATATCTTGACTGATTTTGAAAGATTAACTTTTACTAATGATATCAATATTATTTCAGCATACCGGCAATATTATATCTTCCTAAAGTTCATGCACGAGGACTTTTCTATTGGAGGATGATCAATTGATGTAATTTGCATATTCGATAACGGATTGATTCAAATATACTTTGTATTTTAAGTAGGGATGTGGTTTCTGATAATTATAATATCAAAGTTTTTTCAAGTTATCTTGTGAAAAGTAATTATTAACTAATTTACTAGGCAATTAGTTAGAATCTAGGATCAACGAGTCTTATTCTCCAACACAGTGCCAATTTGGGAAACACATTCATATCCTTCAACCATCACACGTTTTAATGTAAAATTTGTAATTAAGATTTAATTTAGACACACATTTCAATTACATTTAATAGTTCAAAATTTATTCTACTCAACTTCAAAACACAATACAGTAGACAAACAAGTCCTTCGGAGCACAGGTAGAATACGCATTTTCACGAGTAGAGCTCAAAGACATAGGATATCCAGAAAATGTTTTACTACTCAAATATACCCCAAGTTAATTGATGGATGAGTTCAGTTTAAGTAAATTCTACGATATACAATCAGATCAACGTTAATATACAATCAGAGTGTCTCAAAGCCCAGTACACCTTAAAAAAAGAAACAATAATTTCTCTCGTTTCTAAATACTATGAACTTCACGGTTGACTTGATAACTCTAAATAAAATCTACCGGAAAGGCTACCTTGCATTTTTATTATTCTGTGAGTATATTTCTTGCAAAACATTAAAGCAACCTGCAGCCAGTTAACATGATTAACATAATCATCTTAAATTTCAATTAATGATATTGAACAAGTTAGCTTTTATGTAAAAGACAAAAAGGTAAGGTTGGAATGTGTATCGATATGACGATATGGCCAAGAGTTTCTAATTTAGATTGTAACAGACCAATCCTGCATTCCTGTGGCTTCAATTGGGAAATAATGAAGTTCGGTAATTTGCAAATGTAAAATGCACAGAACAATTTCCAAGATGTTTAAAATATCATGTAATTACTTTACCAACATATGAATCATATTATTAAAGAAATTGAATGCTGCAAAAGAATTGAATAAATAGGTTTACTTTCAGGTTTGGTTACTCGTTGTATTTAATGCCGTAACTGTTAAAGCACCTTGGAGATTTGCCTCTTGGATCTTCCAGGCTGGACTGTCAAAGCTTTCTTCATGCTTCTTAAGAACATTCCAACAGGTTTATCACTGGAACTTTGGACTTCGGGATATGTGTTTCCTCTTTTTGCAAACTTTCATTTTAGACTCCTGATCACCACACTCTAGGCCAGACTTCTTAAGTGGGTCATCAATTTGGGAACATCTAGAAGAAGCACAGTATGAATATGCTCAAATCAGTGGTATAAAACTTAACTTTGAAAAATGTTGCTGAGAGGAGTAATTACTCTGAACTCTCCCTTCCATTAACAATTTTGCCGACTTCCTGCAAATAACAGGATGTTTTATATACTTAGTGAATTCATAAAAACAAAGATAAATATTAGTCGCATGGGAGTCACAAGCCAATATGCCTGTAAAGGATCCTCAGAACTGTTAAGATCGTCAATACATGAAGTTCATATTCTCTTCCCTCAAACCCTATACTTTATCCCCTTCTCCAACACACACAAACATAAAAAGATGTTTTCACAGGTATGTTACAAAGGATTAAAAAAGTACAAATCAAAAAATTGAGGATAAAATACAAATTATTGAGACCTCTATTAAGCAACAACTAGCAAATAACGAGAAAATAAATATTGATCAAACTACAATGAAAAAGATACCAATTTGAATAATAAGCTTACATCTTCAAGAAGTAGAAAGGGTAAGGAAGCTGTATCTAGTAATAATATGAATCATTTGATAATGGGATTAATTTCACATTTTACACTATGAAAACCATGAACCTATTAAGCAACTGGAAAGAAAACTAAAAAATACACATCTATATCTGGAAGGCTAGAGATAGCACCATATCCATTCTTCAGTTAGTGATGGGAGATTCTTCCCATCGGTATCCAACTTAATCTGGCTTGATTTTATTAGTCCACCCTGTTCCACATCTAAAGAATTCTTAGGATCACTTAAAACTTCTGAAAAATTTGTAGCTCCAAAGAACCGCTTAACAAAGCTCCTGGACATATCATACCAGGGCTCACAGGGCAAAAACCATTTAGCAAAGCACAATCTTCAGAAATTTCATTATCAGGCTTTGAATTTTCATGCCCTAGTGTGTTGAGACCTGACTGTGAATTGCAAACAGAACCATATATTGACTTAATGAATGCAGTATCAGTAGCAATTGAATCAAGGATTTGCTTAGATACATCTTTAGTGCAATATTCGGCACCAGAAATATAATTGTTTGGTGCACCATAACTAACTTCAGTTGAGACAGTGGATTGATTTTCATTTACATTTTTTTTCCACATTTACAGTCATGGCGCATGGAGTTGATGAATCATACATTGAAGGACAGCTACCTATATTCTGTTGATCAAGCCCTGTAACATCTTTTACCAATTTCAAGCTTGGGGTATATTTGGTCTGTCCATTACAATCATCAAAGTGGCCAGAGTTTGTATTCCATATAAAGGAACTTTTTCCTTGTGTAGTCCCTCCTAAACTACTGAGATCCTGCCAAAGACTCCTAGATTCTTTCTTCCTACACACTTTCTCACTCACGCATACTTCATTTCTATACCTGTTAGTCCAATCTGATGGGGATGAATTTAAATCAATACAAAGATTAATTCCCTCCTCTGACCTGACATAAAACTCAAAACAACGAGGAGCTTGAGTAGTTGCTTTTAGTGAAGAAGTAAAATCTATTTCTTCCGAAGAAACACCAGTTTCTACAGCTCCACAGTTATTCTGGTGAAAATTTTGCACTGTCTTGCTTCTTGTATGGCGTAAATGAACATCAGAGTTTCTTACAGGCAACTTTCTCTTCTTTGAACCTCCCTTATACATTGTATACCCAAGGCCCTCCTGTAAATGATAAACAAACATGGCTTCATATGTATTTGTTACAAATGATTGTACCATAAAAAAAATAGAGGCGGAAGGAATAATTCAGTATACACCTGATATGCCCTCACCCATATGAATTATGGTAAGTTGGTTACAGGCACAATATGCACTACTACTGTCCAGTCCGTAGTATGAGAAAGTATGAATTTATTTAAGAATTAGATCACATGCACGGTTTTAGATTCCAACCAATTATGTAAACAATAATTGAAACTTTTATTATTGTACTCTCTTTGATCCAGGTATTTAAAAACCCAAGAGGAATAATTTCATCACAGATTTGCTTAACTAATAAGCATATTTTCCAGTAACTGCTATTGAACTTATGTCTGATTTGAGAAAGATTTATCCTTTTGGAGGAATCAACTACACAGTAAATGGAGACGGACATGGCATAACCCCAGTACAGAAGAAATAAATTTCTTTAAATCTGTCCAACAGTATATACACTTCAATGTGCTGTATTAATACAACAGAAGCATGCCAAAAAAAAAAAAAAACATGTATTGACAAATATCTAGAAATGCTCTAAAAATGATGCAGCAATAGCATTAAACTACATCTATAAGTGATTTACAGAATTTTTTCCTTGTTAGTAAAACATAGTATCACAACCACAAAGGAGAAAATTAGTGCGTGGAATATCAGGAAGGCCAACTTGGAAAGGGAGTGTGCTAGATATTATGGACTCAATCAAGATTTAAGAAGTAATGGTTCCTTCACATTTATATCTCATTGCAACCTACGTCTCTTTTTTTTTAATATTTTGAGGGCTTTTCGTTTGTGAAGCTTAACTAAGAACGCGTTATTAAGAAATGAAACAGCTCTCATTCCATTAGTGGTAGTAGTAGTAGTAGTACAGCAGTGAAGGTGCCAAAATAAACAAATAAAGAGTTGAAATAGATTTATTTATTTATTGAGAAATGAAAGAAAAAGAGAGAGAGAGAGAGGGAGGGAGAATGAGGAAGAAGAGGGTACCTGATCAGAAATCTGGCGGAGAATGTGAGCCAAAAATGGAAAACAAAGTTTTATTTTAGTAAGGTTTTAGCATAGCAATAAAGACAAAGACAAAGACAAAGACAAAGAAAGAGAACAAAACTTGGAGAGACGATAAAATAAACTATTTTTCCTCATTTATTTAAAATAATTAAATATATCTTATATGAACTGTTTTTCCTTATTTATATAAAATAAAAGAAAAAATTCGACTCTCATGGTGTAACTTTTTCGGCCCAAAGTTTATTTCTATTGTCTTGGTGGAGCTTCAAATTCATTTATCGCCCAACAAAAACAAGGTAGCAAGAAGCTCAGAAATCATCAAATCAGAATAAACGCTTTTATTTACAGTCAAGCTGCATATTTTAGTTTTATATATTACAAGTAAATAATCACAAATAACGTGTCGCTTTGGCCGAGTGGTTAAGGCGTGTGCCTGCTAAGTACATGGGGTTTCCCCGCGAGAGTTCGAATCTCTCAGGCGACGTATTTATTTTGTTCTTCTCGATTTTTTATTGTTTTATTTTTTTTCACTTATTAATCATTTCATTTAATCTACGAAATTTTATCACATCTATTCATTTGAAATTTTGATATTCTAATGTCAGAAGGTGCATTTTAGAAAATAAGTATACTTGTAGTTTTTTTTATTTTTAATTAGAGTGATGATTAAAAGTTGGTGAGAAAGTAATTTAAGGTTTAACTATAATTAAACTATTAATAAATAATAACATGGTTTTAATTTTAATATAATATATCAAATAAAAAACACCTAAAATCTCTAAATTCATGATTATAAAATAAAGTGAAATGATTAGACCTGAGTTTTTTCCTTCCCAAATCACCTGATAGAAAGGATGAGAGTGTTTAGAAAGAAAAAAGACATTATAAAGATAAGTTGTTAGTGATAGAGCTTCCTTATAAGGAAAATGTTATATTTAATTGCAAACAATCTTTTTTAAGATTGAGTACAAGGAGGGAGATAGAGATTGATCTTGATCAACTTGTGGTAGGAAAAGTATACTTAAAAGACCAATGATTCAATGTAGAATACAAAGGGTTACACTTGTTTTGCAAAAAGGGTGGGCTTTTCGGGGATAAAACTATAGGTATTGCTCCCAAAGCAAGTGGTGCTGACAAATGTGGAAGCAAAAACAAACATAACGACCAATAGAGGAGCGCAAAGAAGGGAACCATGAGTCATGCAAACCCTAATTCAAAATTGGTGGTTAATGCAATTAATGAGGATGTTAATTTGTATAGAGATTGGTTGACGGTTACCAGAGTGAAATGATTAAATAAAATAAAAAAAATAAATTGAATGTCCCATTAAAAGAGACCTTGATAATGGTCACAAACAGAAGGGGAAAAAATTAAGGATAGAAATACATATCATGCCTTAAGTGTGTCAGATGAGGAAAACATAGAAGTAGGTCATTCACCATCATTGCCAAATGATGAATCTAAAATTGTTATATAATAAATCATAAAGATAGCCACTTAAGAAGAAACAAAGCGACTCAGTGGAGCAAAATGAAGTAGATGGCCCTCAAGTTCATCCACATGTCCTTAATGTGATTTAGTTGATCGAAAATAATAAGGGAAAAAAGTCAAGTAGGTGGGAACATGCCTACTGAAGGAACAAGTATGTGGTTGTGAAAAATACGGTGAACAAGTATGTGGTTGTCAAAGAGAAAAAATATTTATAGTGAGATTAATCATATTATTTTTGCTTACGATCTTATTTAACTTTGATTGTTACCAAAAACCATGTTCATAAGGAGCTTATGAGCACGAAGTCATATAAATGTTAAGAAGATATGAATTCCAACTTACCATCTTTAAAATGTTTTGGCATTCCTTAAAAAAAAAAAAAAGGCATGAGTTTGGGGATAACGTTTGACATTTTATTAAAAATGTTTCTGAAATAGATGCATTTGATGCTTAGACCGACGAAACATCTTTTGTCTTAATTTTCAAAAGTAACCATTCGACCACTTTCAAGTAAATGTGTAATGTTATTTGCATGCTTATTTTCAAAATGTTAGTGGTGAGGTTATAATTTTTTTTTGTTGGATTAATCTTTAAGTAGTTTTAATTTTGGCAGAAGAACAATTAAACATACAAAACGAGACTAACAACACAATTTGTAAATTTAAGAGGGACTAAATACTAGATTTTCCTAATTACATAACTAAAAAAACAAATTTCAACCTGAGAAAAAGTTAAAATTTAAGATAAAAAAATATATTTAAATTAGTTTAACTTTAAAAAAAAAAAAGATGCCACGTGTTAGCAGCGTAGCAAACACGCGCAAATAGCCGTTGAGTAAATCCAATGTTTGAAGTCCACTGAATAGTAGTACATAATGTAATGTAATGCCGGCCTCTACCCTCATCATTGGGTGGGCTCCACTATCCAACGTCCTCCTCTTTATTTTAGATCCGTTATCAACGCTCAAACAGAGACACCAATCACCAATGCCTTTTAAAACTCACTTTTTCGGTCCATGAATAAGTCATTTTTAACACTAAATTATCTTTTGAAAAGTGAAGAAAACCCTTCGTTAAAAGACAATATTTCCAGTAAGTATTAACAATTAAGAAAAAGGATTTACTTGGTCCTTGCTCTGGATGGAACGCTCAGTCTCGTAATTACATTCATAAATTAAATATCGTCAAAGAGGAAAAATAGAAATAATATTTCCGTCTGATCCATTCAGAGAGGAGAGGGTCATGGTTAGCAGACATTTCTTAATTAATTGTATATTATATGTGGATTAGATCAGTAGCTAGTTAAACAATAACAATAGCTATATGTGGAGTACATTACAGGTAAGGCAACACCATTGAAGTGACATGGGTCAATACAATACAATAGAGTACCTGCAAAGCAAAACCAATTATTATTTAATGTGAACGCGTCTTTGAAACAACCAAGTCCCAATTATGGTCATCACCATCACTATAGTGTTATGTCAAGTCATCCAAACACCAGGGGGTCGTGTTGGGTCCGTTTAAAAGACATTTAAATCTAAATTTACAAATGTTAATTGTTATTTTTCACTAATGTTAATATTTTTTATACAATGATTACTCTTACACCAAAATTATAACCTATAATCTCATATATACTAACTCAACTTCAGCCTATTTTTTTCCTTCAATTTTGTTGATAACTTAAATCAAAATCAATTTTTTATCAAAAGATTTATAATACTCATTCATTTTATTCAACTAATTAAATTAAATATTTTTAATAAATCAAACTAATTTAATTATATTTGAGTTGAGTCAAGTGGAATTAGGTGATAATATATATTTAAAAAATGAACAAAAAGAAAAATGTAGTACTCCCGTACTCAAACGCGTTAAAGTTAAAGTGGCTGAAAAGACAGGTCTTGCATCTCTTAAAGGCTTTTATATATTTAGAATCCAAAAATGTCTGAGGAGGCAAGAAGCAAGCAGCACAAGTTGTATTTTCCCATCCCAGTACGTGCAAAAGCATAAAGAAGAGAATCTCAATGGAGCCCCAGGAGCTGAAGCGAGTGTTCCAGATGTTCGACCGCAACGACGATGGGAGAATAACGAAGAAGGAGCTGAACGACTCGCTAGAGAACCTGGGCATCTTCATCTCTGACAAGGAGCTCAGCCAAATGATCCAGAGGATCGACGTCAACGGCGACGGCTGCGTGGACATGGAGGAGTTTGGGGAGCTGTATCAGACCATAATGGACGAGCGCGACGAGGAGGAGGACATGAGGGAGGCCTTCAACGTCTTCGACCAGAACGGCGACGGCTTCATCACCGTTGACGAGTTGAGGACTGTCTTGTCCTCCCTCGGCTTGAAGCAAGGAAGAACCGTCCAAGACTGCAAGACCATGATCTCCAAGGTCGATGTTGATGGAGATGGCATGGTCGATTACAAGGAGTTCAAGCAAATGATGAAAGGGGGTGGATTCACTGCTCTCACTTAATTTCTTTCAATCATCTGTTCCCCATATGTCTTTCTTGTATATATAACGGATCACCAGGATTATTGTGATTGTCATGGTTTCGGACCATGGATGGTGTGGTATTGGATTTAGATCCATTCATCTCATCTCGTCCTAGGTATCTGTACGTGTGTGTGTTTTTCCAATGTTAGACGTTGTTGATTTTTGGGAGTTAGCACCTGGCTCGTTAAGTGAGATGAGCCTCTTGCTTGCCCTGGTAATGCTACAACTTTATGTCTTTAGTTTTTTGAGGGAGGAAGACCGTTGAAATCGGGATACTACTGCTACTGTCACAAGAACGGTTTGTGTTTTCTTCTTGTTCAAGTTTTGAGTCGAGAAAGGTTGATTCTATTATCACTCTGTTGGATGATTTTGTTCTCCCTTTCTTTTCTTTTTTATTTTATTTTAGCTGTAGTGGCACTTTTATTTGCAAGAAATTCATGGAAAATAAAGGACATATGACTCGAATTAATTAAATTATTATGGCAGTTTTACCGACCAAAACGTAATACTTTATTGGTATTATTACAGTGTGTTTTCGGCACCCAATCGTTTTATATTGCAGTTGGTAAAGTCTACATATGCATAATGCCCTGCTACATGCCTACAAGCTGCATAATATTTATTTGGCGGTATGTTCATAAGTCACCCTCAATCGAATTAAAAAAATGAGTCACAGCTTTAATTCAAATTGATTAAGATTGATGGTAGATGAACTCAATAATAAATAGGAGGAGATTGACAAAAAAAAGTGAAAGAGGAAAGAGAAAAAAAGATAAAAGAAAAGATAGGGAAAAAGAGGAGAGGGAATATGAAAAAAAAATGACAAAAAATGAATCATCTCGAACATAAAGATAACAATGAGTCTAACTCTCCATGAAACTTAAAATTTTTCTCTGTTTTGTCCTAAGATATATTGTCCGTCAATCTATATCTCATTTCATTAAGTCTTGTTTAACTACTTTTTCCTAGGTAAGTTTCAGCTTATCTCTACCTCTTTTTGTGTCAAGCTCTTAGTAACAAAATTTTGTTTTTAGGAAGCATTCATGAGTTGTCTCATTACGTGCCCAAATCACCTCAATTTATGTTCTATCATCTTTTCATTCACTGGTACTATTGCTACCTTTCGTCGAATATATTTATTTCTTATCTTGTTCATTTTTGTATAATCACACATCCACCTTAATATTCTTAATATTCTCATTTATCCTATCCCTGTTTTATGCTCATGTTGTCTACGTGCTCGTCAACATTAAGTTTCATATAACATTGTAGGTCTTACAATTGTTCTATAAAAAATTTCTTCTACTAGCTTAAGGAAAATTTTATGGTCATACAAAAATCCAACTACACTCTCTTATTTTATCCACTCTGTTCTGATTCTATGATTTATATCCTCATCAATCTCTATATCTTTTTGTAAAATTAATCTCAGATATCTAAAAACATCTTTCTTGGATACCTCTTGATCAATTAGATAAACGAGATCTTGATCACCATCTCTTACAAGCAAAAACTTACACTTCATATACTCAGTTTTGTTCTGACTTAACCTTGATCCTTTAGACTTTAAAGTGTTTTTCTATAATTCAAGTTTCTTATTAATAAAATCTTTTGATTAGTAAAAAAAGGAAAGATCCTTTATAATCGAATAAAAAAAGAATGATTAGGTTAAATTTGCTATTAATAATAAGGAAAGGAAAGATCCTTTACGCCTACAAGCTAAACCCAATGTTTGATATAAACATGATAATAACTCCTTAACCCTCGGGACTCAAGTCCATTGTCTGATTGTCTTTAACAACAGTACTGTACACCACACAGTTTTATAGAGATAAATTTTGTCTTATTATAAAGAAGTGACAATTAATCTATAAATTCCGGGTATATTGGAAATCATTAGATACGTAAGCAGAATGCGAACAGGGTGGGTGACTAGAGTCAATATTTGATGTAAACCACGACCCCACAAACTTGGAAAAGGTACATGATCCATGTGGCTCGAAAAAGTTGAGTCCAAGGGAAGAATGAAATGGCTACCGTTATACTCACAACGGAAACGCTTATTGGCAAGAACAATAAATAATGTATGTTACACTTTAAGCATCTACCTAATCCAGGACATGATACACCAGAAAAAATGAATTTCCTGGTGAACTATATATGCTGCCTGTAGTTTTAACTTAACCGCTACACTACTTCAAGCGAAATCGCATCTAAAATGCCGACAGAATAATGTTAGCCTTCTCAGCAATCTCAACCAGGATGTCTCCAACGAGGAAACATGCTACAATGGCACTAATTACCCACCCTCTGAATCTGATATTTCCACCTCAATCTCTCTTATGCTTCGTACTACAGCAGCAACCTTTTCAGAGATGTGTTCTGTGTGCTTTTCTAAATCATTCAAAATCATATTTAACCGCTCTTCATATGCAGCACAACGTCGTTTACACTTTTGCCTTTCATTGTACAACTCAAGCGACAGCTCACGGATTCTCTTATCCTTCTCATCCTGTGACAAATCATCAATAAAAGTGAGGTACTAAAATAGAAACACACAAAAATTAGAAATTCAACCATAGCAAGTAGCAACGAATGATAGCTGTACATGAATCAACTTATCCAAGCTGCTTGAGATGTGCCTTCCAATTTTATATAACAATTTCATAAATCATGTTCACAGCCATTTTCTTTCTCTCTTTGTTGGGTGTTGGGGGGTAGCCTTTTATGTAATCTCAAAAAAGGTCAATTTCAGGCAATAATTTACTGAGAGGAGTGCTAGCAACACACTTTCTATTAATGAGACTCATTAATAAGTTAGACCTATAAAACTTTGTGGTTTATAATAAATTTCAACTGATAAAAGAGAAGTGTTGAAAAAAATGGGTTGCTACCAAATCTTATTTACTAATTACCGTATCTTCTTGATGAAATATTGACAAAACTCCATCACGGTCTTAGGCATATATTAGGAAGAGATTTAGGAGAACCAGTGGCTCCAAAATCCAAGGCAACATGGGACACACTATGCCTTCAAATAACTTGTTGCCTACATGACAGGGGATGCAAACTGGAGGGTTTTGGTTGGATCGGTGGAGGATATTGATAAAAACTGTGAGTAAATGGCTAGGGACGAGAGAGACCAGGCACTCTCAAGTTGCACGGAATCATCTTTATTTTGCTGAGTAAACTCTCATTCTAGTCCCTAAAATTGTAAGCAGGGATCCTTTTAGTCTTCAAATATACAATTTTTTTCATTTCAGTCTAACTTTTCAAAAAGCCATGCTTTATAATCCTTTTTTACTTCATTTTTTCATCATAATTTTGCAACAAAATAGATTGAAGTGATAATGTTTTGCAAAGTTAGAGACTAAAGTAACTGACACTTACAATTTCAAGGACTAAAATTAGGGTTTACTTGTATTTAGCTAGTCAAGCTATGTTGTTCCGTCTATTTGAAACCCCACCAATACTGATGTCAATCCCATAACAGTAGCAGGAGAGATCCAATAAGTTGTCTATTTACACTATACAGTTCAGTTCAATCAAATATACTCAAATTGTTAGTTAAAAATGCACTGTTTGACTGGCCTCTTCATCCCTTTGTTGACAACAGAATAACAAAGGAACAAAAGATTTGGGAACTGTGTATTCAACCATAGATCATACATCAGTTCATAAGTACCATCTAGTCATAATTGTCATTGTCTGGAGAGACATACCTCACTAACCAAGTGCTTCCTAGATCCTCGCCATGGAACTTTACTGGCACTCATTAGTTTATGAGTATGCTCCTTCACAAATTTGGTGACAACCCACTTCCCTCCATCCCGCAAAGCCAACCTTATCATGGCCTGACAACTTTCACGAGTGGCTGGTGGAGGAGGCAGCACTCGATCTTTTCTGTGTACATACTTATTTGCACGAAAGCCTTCTTTAGAACAGACAAAATCTTGACCAATAACCTGGTTATTTACTCGTGAACGACGGTTATGGTGTATTCGTACTGTAAACCCCATCCTCCTACCATAGGCAATGTAGAATTCTCTGGCTTCCTCTCGTGAATTCAACTCCATGCCTATGAATGGTTCTACAGCTTCTATATCAGTTGAAATGTCGGCTAAAGGTTGTTCAATTTCAACAAACATTTCATCTTCACTTCCACATAATTCTAAGTTTTTTGAAAATTCATCTACTTTCTCGTGTTTCTCCCTAATTTCTGCTTGCATACCAAGGTCACTAACATCTGAATTAAATCCCTGGCCAGATTGGTGATCCATTGCCCTACTATGGCAGAATTACGCAAATGATTAGATTTACCTTCAAAGTTAATCAGAAAAAAACTTTACGAAATTTTGATGCATGATAAAACCGGTAATCGTAAAAACTAAAGAATATGGTTAATGTGGTTTCCAATTTGAAGGGTTTCTTTCTTTTTTTATTCTCCTTGTTTTGGAATATATATAAATTGTTATAATTAGCAGTGGTCATTTTATGGATGAATATCTGATTATTTTTTTATCCATGTGCTATCAGGAAAAAAATTCATACGCCTATTTGGTTCTATAGTGTTAATAAACCATAAATATTGATAATAATGTTCAACCAGAAAAGAAAAAAACAAAACCAAAGGGGAATTTGAAAGAGTTTCTACAAAGCTAATTAAAGCATTTCTTATCATATGAACACTTATGTTGAAAATTGAAGGTGTTTGATTAAGCTTACTGAACGTAACTAATGATCCTCCTACAAGCCCTTTTTAGCTTATCAAAACAAGCTACAGTAGTATGTGGCTTTACTTTTATTTGGCTTCTCTTCTCCTTAAAAGAAGCTCCTCCAATAGCTTCTATGAAAGCTCTACTTTTCAAGTTTGACTTTCCAATCATTAAACAAAAAACTCCTTTTAGTTTTTAGAGATATTCTTAAATTGTGTTTGGCCCAACTTTTCCTATTAGAAAGAAGAGAAACCCAAAAGAAGTTGGGTCAAACATGATCTAAAAAGGGCTAGTATGAGGGTCTGTTGGAGAGTTGTAATCTTAACCTATCATAACAACATTGAATTGAGCACTCATGAGTCGAGACATCATTGAATCCAAGCTGTAAATTTAGTATGCTCGGCTGCTAACACCAAAATATGAACCCCGATTTTTAAAAAAACATAAACAAGAATTAGTAATGGTAAGTCTTGCATTTTTCTTTTTTGAAATTGTATATAGACTGGATACGGATATTGGCTATCCTATTTATTCACAACTCTTGGATGATGGATGAATATCAGATATTAATAGCATTAATTAGAGCTTATGCTGCAGAAAAAGAGATAGAGATTTCACTAACAAAGATCACAATCTAGATGAGCAATATGCATGACTTTTCACTATAGTTGCAGGTAACATAGCTCTAAAGCCATAAGGTATACAATTATTGGCCACAGGATAAGTGTGTATCTATACTGTGCGTTGGTAAATTTTAATTATTATTATTTTTGTCCAAGTAAACAAAATAAAAGGTTAATTTTCATGAATTAAGAATATACACAGGATTTATAAAAATGTGAGAAGATGGAGACAACGGTTTAGTACCTGCCCAGTCCAGCACAATACCTACCGGAGAGAAAATCAGCCCGATTACAACATATTCCTTTCTAATATAACCTGCAAGAAGAACATGCATGTTACTATTAACATTGCACTATACTTTTCCATTCAATTAGGTTCATCTAAATTCTGAACTGTCTGTCAAATTAACCACTCGGAATACCAATATTTCCTGATGCAATGTTTAAGTATAGCTGAAAAATTCACAGCAGGAGTTCAAGAAAAAATGCATCGGTTTTCTTATTAAATAAAAATTAGTAGGAGAAAAAATGGCACAACAAAGAAAAAGTTGATGAACCCTTACTTGCCCCTCCTCCGATAAACCTTGAGAGTTAAATTTGGATCGGATCGGATTCCTCCGAATCCGTTACACTCTCATCTCATGCACACACCGTTGATGTACGGACGCTTGATCAGAGAACACCAACACTACGGTGTGATGCGATGCACGGTCCACTGTAATAATCTTCTAAAAAAAAAATCAATGATCAATAAATAGAATTATGATTTATTAATTCATTTTTTATCTGTTTTATAAATAAAACGTGGGCTTTAAGAAAGTAGGCTTGAGGAGATTGTGCTATTCGCACCACCATCGTTTGCTATTCGCACCATCTGCTTTACTAGAGGGAAGCATGTGAATGTGAATGATATGTTCTAAAGTAACGAAGGAAACGTTGTGGTGTGATGCGAGAGAGAGATGGCGGGTACCTACCATAACCACCAGCGGCACGTGCTACAGCTGGTGATGTCGTGCCGGAAAATCACCGCCCAGGTCACAAACACCACCACATTCTCCATTATAGCCATGGCTTCATCATCGGAGCAGGAATTCGTGGCTCACTACCGCGCTCAGCTCAATCGCTTCCCCAGATCGCACCGCTTCTGGGACGCTAAAGTGGCCTCTCGCGTCGGGGAGAAGCTAGGGTTCCGCCTCAGAGAAATCGGCGTCACCACCGTCCAAATCGACCCTCGCGAGGAACAGTCCCGTCCCGTCCATTACTGCGTCATGCTCTCCCCTTTGTTCCATTCCATCAAAAACGCCGGCGTCCACATTTCGGGCGTTGACTAAGTCAAATTACCTTTTTGCCCCCACCTGTAAGCTTCAATTTTGAGTGCTGTAATTGGGGATTTTCCATTTTTGTGCCAATAAAATTTTGACCCTATTATTATTATTATTATTATTATTATTTGTTGTTGTTGTGCTGCCTGCGCAACAGAAACTGCTGATTTGTTTGTATCAACGTTAATAATGTGCATGTGGCTGCTCCAGTCGCCAGAATTTTATTTATTTATTTGTTGGTTCTGGAGTTATTAGACTGTGGTAGTGAATTGTGATCGGAACAAAGTGTTTGTTGTCAAAAGTGAGATTGCATACACTATTAATTTAAATTTAAATGTCTAATGAATTAAGTTTACTTTTAATTAAAAATTAAATATACGCTTACTTGTGTTTTTTTAAGACTTATTTGCTAAGAAACATTTTAAAAATAAAATAAGTAGTTTTTGATGTTTTAATAATGTGTTTTTTTTCTTTTTTTTTTTAAATTAAATCATATCTGTTTATATAAAATCAAATTTTTAAAAAATATATTTTTTATTTTTTTATTTTAAACAAACTGACTCAAACTTGTACACTCCTGGATAATTTTTAAGTACAATAAAAATCATTATTAATTACATTTAATGCAATATTAATGTTAATTATATACTTTAATAAAAATATTAAGTATATTTAACTTTTACTTATATGTATATAAATAAAAGTACAAAATAGTTTTCACATTTGTATTAACAAATAGATCTACTCAGAAAAAAAAAATAGATATTGTTTGGTTCTATGCTGGTGCTTTTCCTAATCCTATTTGGCCATTTGGAGCCTCTCATCGGGATTTTGAATTTTTTTTAGGTGTTTGAATAAATATTGGGTCAATACTTAAAAATAATAATAAAAATCTTTCAAACTTGACTATTGCAAAAGCAGTTCTCTTGCAATTCTTATTTTTTTTAAGCATGGAACTCTTATGTTGATTTAGAGAATTTTATATTTTTCATTTCTTGCATGTATATATTTTGGAAGTTTGAGGTATTATTATATAATAAATATGAACACCCTCTTTTAATAAAGATCCAAACCTTAATTCACTAAATTACATGATTTAGTTCATTTCTCTAAATCCAATCCATTGGTTAGAAAATTTTATACTAAATTTTATTACTATTTTTTAATATAAATGTTTCTTTCAACTCCTTTTTTTAATCAAAATCAACCATAAAATTAAAATTATTCAAGATCAAGTTTACAAATACTTACGCATACACATATTTATTCAATAATATCTCATTAATAACACTAACTATATGTATTTTAACATTTTTTGTGCGAGTGTGTGAATAGGTCCTAACATAGTTTCCTTAAAAAAAAAGATCCTAACATAGTTACTGTTTTTTTAGAGTGAAATACGCTTTAAGGACAATAATCATTAATTAAAAAAATCAACGATTGAGATTATAATTAATTTAAAATTTTATTTAATGTATATTTGATTCTATCACACTTTTTAACAATTGATTTTTGTGAGTATACTTTATTGAGAAAAAAATATTATACATTAACGGTGTAAAAAATTTTACACTCTCACTCAATTACAATATGTCATATATGATAATTTTATTAAATTTTCAAATAATTATATTAAAATAATTCAAATAACAATTTGTGATTAAATAAAAATATCACTACATACATATTAAACTCTAATTTATCATCTAAAATGTTACATGACCATGTGTATTATTTAAGGATAAACTATTATAATAGTCATTGTATTTTCTCACTTTTTATAGGAGTCAAATTCATTAGCATTTAATCGATAAAATATATAAATCCTCTCGTTTATATAAATAACATGGACACAAGAAAAATAATATTATTTAAATAAATAAATAATACTAGCTGTCTTATTATAATTGTTGTTGTGTTTTTTTCTTTTTACATGGCAAATGCTCTATTAACAAACATGTGCAAGTAAGCAAAGCCTTGGCAAAAAGATGGAAAAAATCATATGGCGTGAGAATATAAATGTAAAGAGAAAAAGAAAAGAAAAGAATGGAGTAACTTCTTTTCCAATGTTGCTTTCTTTCTGTAAATCCATTTCCAATAAAAAAAAGCATAATTTTATCCTAAATGCAACACCCTAATATTTTTAATATTAATTTTTCTAAAAAATATAATAAGAAAAAACCATTCTAAGCTCACCAGGCGTTGACCATTCCACGCGACAGCCCAATCGCGCACTAGGAAAATATTGTAGCATGTGATTATGAAGGTGCTACAATATCTTAGTCAACTTTGTAGTTTGAACTTTGAACTACTCAACCTCACCCCATCAATTTTCCACGATGTGCTGTGCAATGCTATGTTAACGTGTTTTTTATTTTTTTTAATAATAATAATAAATAATAAATTTACTATATTAATATTAAATTTAATATTAAATATTGATTGATATTGGTAAATGGCAGCTATGGTTTTATGTTCATGGTTTAATAATACGCATTTCTTCTTCTTCGAATTAAAACGTTACTTTCCATAATAATAATGTCAATGGCCGGGGAAGAGTTGCACCACCTCTGACTCTGACCCCGTTGCCATTTTTCCTGGTAATTTTTTTTATAAATATTTTCTATGGTTTGGTTTTTCTTTGAATTTGATCGAGTACGTAGCAAAATTATTCGATCAATTTTCTCTTTTCCTAAGCATTATAATTCATTATTCTCTGAAAATTTTGTTTTCAGTATAGATCGCGATCGGAGAAAGTTGATTTTGCAGAGAAGTGGAAATTCTATAATAATTCGAATAGGTTAGGTAGGTTTCTGAGATTCCTCTCTGCCAATTGTTGATAAGTTAATTCAGTTTATATCTCTCGTCGAGGCTTCATTTTTGTTTGTTTGTGGAAATTCATTAAACCCTGTAATCGAGCTGAATTTGATTCGGTTTGTGAATATTGTTTGTGAATTTTGTGTGAAATTGATGTTCTGATTACTGGAATGTGAATTGTTGAGGCAATTTTGGAAATGAATTTTGTTGTTGCAAATGTTTCAGGGGAGGGTTTGTGAATTCATAGGAAAAATGGGGGTTATGTCAAGGCGGGTTGTCCCCATCTGTGGTAACCTCTGTGTATTTTGTCCTTCTCTTCGTGCAAGATCAAGGCAACCGGTGAAACGATACAAGAAGTTCATTGCTGATATATTCCCGCGTAATCAGGTGAGATTTTCAACTCATATTGTTATAGTCTCAGGGGACACTAGAATTATAAGTTGACATAGCAATCATTTGCTAATATATGCATCAGATGGTTTATTTGTTTAGTTTTTAAGCTAAGTAATACTACCATCTGGTGTATCATTACCGATGCTCTTACTGGTTGGTGCATTGTTCTGTTATGATTAATAATGATAAATGGGGGCAACTTGGGGGGGGGGGGGGTTGCTTTATGATAATACCTGTTTCTTTTACTGGTTAAGGTTATTTGAATTTAGCTAAGAAAAAATGTTTTGGAGCCCTTCTTAGCCCTTTTCCAATCCACATCACATGATGATTACTTTGTTTTTCAGGCTGCTGAGCCTAATGATAGGAAAATTGGAAAGCTATGTGAGTATGCTTCTAAGAATCCATTGAGAATTCCAAAGGTACTATTGTTCTTAATAATCTGCCCTTTTTTTGTCACTTCTAAGCCAGTTGTTTCATGCAACCATTAGGTTCATTTAATATTTCAAATGATGCTACACTAAAGGAAATCAGTGCTATATAATACTTTAAATAAAGGAACTGCTACTGAATGTATTTAGTGACCTCCCATGTGCTGAAATATTTTCAGCATTTCTTCACCTAAATCATATTTGGATTTTATTAAATTTAAACAAACATCATTAAGTCACTTTAAGTACTGAATCTTTTCATTGAGTATTGATTTGTGATATCTGACATATATCCTAAATTTATTGTCTTGACAGATTACTGACAACTTGGAGCAAAGATGTTACAAGGATTTGCGTAATGAAAACTTTGGTTCAGTGAAAGTGGTCTTGTGTATATACAGGAAACTGTTATCGACATGTAAGGAGCAGATGTAAGTTTTAAGCCATATAAATTAAGTGCATGTTCCTTGGATTGAATTATTATTTGATCCTAATCAAATTCATTGAAACACATTTGGGTGCTGCGGGGAGAATTTATCTTACAAATTCCAAGATTCAGGCACCATAAGAGTATTACATTGCAGAAGCCATTTTGAAATTTATGGACATTTTTTATCTCTTTGTGTCCATGTCTTATGGGACTATGGGTACTTTTTAAGACATGGTTTTTTGTAAAACTCTTTCTTTTTAATTTAATTTTCTCAGTATTCCAAAGCAGGGTCGTGCAGTGTCTATTTGTCCTCCTGTAGCCATATTTGCTAGTGACTAAAAAGCATCTTACAATAAAGTGCTGGTTCATTTGATTTTTTTCTTGTTAGATGCTACTATTCACTATACTGAGTACTAGTATTCAAACATGCTTCTTAATCTTGCAGGCCACTGTTTGCCAATAGTTTATTAGGGATCATTCGGACTCTTCTAGAGCAAACTCGGGCAGATGAAATGCAGATCTTAGGTTGCAACACTCTTGGAGAATTTATAGATTGCCAGGTACTTGGTCATTTGACCTTTCTGACTTGTTAGTGTTAAAAGCACTGCAGAATTGCCTTAATTTCATGCTGAGAGATTTGCCATCTCTTTAAAGTAGTTTCACTAATTTAAATTTAACATTATAGTCTTAATTATAGGTCATGCTACTTGTGATATTGCGTTTTGTAGGCCAAATATTTTTTTCCCCACTTTTTTTAATGCCATATATTTTAGTGATATTGACTCTCTGAGTTAAAGTAGACAGATGGTACATACATGTTCAACCTAGAGGGTTTTATACCAAAACTATGTCAATTGGCTCAAGAAGAGGGCAATAATGAACAAGCTCTGCTTCTACGTTCAGCTGGACTACAAACTCTATCCCATATGGTAATTCTCCATCTCTGGTTCATTTGTTCTTGCAGAATTTGCTTACACATTTCCATAAGTTTATAATTGTAACTTGTAAGGAATTCTCTATTTTTTAATTTTTTTTTTTTTTTTATCAATATGCACAAGAATCTGCACATTTTGATGATTTTTATGGAAAGGGCCTCTGCAGAATATGACAAGGATGGTCATTAACAGTTTTAGTTATTTCTGATTAATAGTCATTGAATATTGAACTTCTTCATACTGATATGCAACTTTATTTAACGTAGTAGAATGTTCTTAAAAAAATGAAGCCGTGTAGTAATCGAAAGAATGAAATGAAATTTACCAAAATTAAAGGGTGAAATTGGTTGTTTGTAGTAATTTAAGCTGTAGAAGACTAGAAGCTCTATTTTTGGAAACAATTGTTAGAGTGATACATTTCAATAATTCAAACTGTTTATTAGTTACCTTGTTTCTACCACAGTACCTTTGGTCAGTTGTCTTTCAAGGTCACTTATACTTTCCCTGGATACCTTTTGTTCTTCCTTCTTACCAGGTGCAGTTCATGGGAGAGCATTCACATATTTCAATGGATTTTGACAAAGTGAGTATCATTTCCCTTCTCTTATTCCTTCAATCTATTGATTCTGGCAGAGACATTGAGCAAAGAGTTGCATTAAACACGGAAATTTAGTTTCTATGTATTTATTTATGACCACAATTCAGGTGTTGAATTTAAAGGTTATTACACTTGAATCTAAAGTTTTTTTCCCCCTTAATTTGTTGGGTGGGTCATGGGTGGGTTTTGGAATAGATTATATCAGTGATTTTGGAGAATTTCAAGGATCTCCAATCCAAATCCAATCTTGCCAAAGTAGAGAAACTGAATTCACAATCTCAGAGTCAGTTGGTCCAAGGATTTCCCAAAGAAGGAGCTGAGACAGAGCCCAAGTTGTATGTCTTCTCTTACTGCTACCCTTTCCCTCTTAGTATAAAGCCAACATATGAGATCCTGAAAGCCATTTTGTGTTCACTGCTTTTACAGGGATACTGCTAAAGATCCTGCTTATTGGTCAAAGGTTTGCTTGTATAATATTGCCAAATTGGCAAAGGAAGCTACCACTGTGCGGCGTGTCCTCAAACCACTTTTTCATAATTTTGATACTGAAAACCACTGGTCTTCTGAAAAGGGCGTTGCTTCTTGTGTTTTGATGTATTTGCAATCCCTTCTAGCAGAATCAGGTAGCCTTGTGACATTCAATATTAAATTTTTTTCTATTGTATGCAGTTTTCTCTAATTTTCTATATGATTGATAATATTTTTTTGAACACCAGGAGATAACTCCCATCTTCTGTTGTCCATTTTGGTCAAGCACTTGGATCATAAGAATGTCGCTAAGAAGCCTATCCTTCAGATTGATATTATTAACACCACCACACAGCTTGCACAAAACGTAAAGCATCAGGCTTCAATCGCAATAATTGGTGCAATATCTGACCTCATTAAACATTTAAGGAAATGCCTGCAAAATTTAGCTGAAGCATCCAGCAATGAAAATGATGCATATAAGCTGAATGCTGAACTTCAGTCTGCCTTAGAAATGTGTATATTACAACTTTCAAACAAGGTATTTGTGCTAAAATTATGTTTCGTTTTTTTGCTTGTCTTTCAATATCTGACACTTAACATCATTCCTGGGCATTAGCTGGTATTTTTGAGTAAACTTGGATTCTAGATATCTATAGATCCATTGGTTATCTGTTCTCCCTACATAATAAGTTTCTTTACAGTCTTGTATCATTCATTACCAGTCCCCTGACTGTAGAAGATTAGCTAAATTACTGCTATTTTTTTCTCTATTTTCTTAATAGAAATTTCCTTGATGTTGTAAGCATACAAATTTCAAAACAAGTATTTGGATTGAGTCTCTTGTCACACTGTTTCTACTATAATAAATAGGTTGGGGATATTGGACCAATTCTTGATTTGATGGCTGTGACACTGGAGAATATCCCAATTACTACCATCATAGCAAGATCAACAATCTCTGCTGTCTATCAAACAGCAAAATTAATCACTTCCATCCCCAATGTGTCATATCACAATAAGGCAAGTGTTCTTACTTGGATTGGAAATGGGTTTTTACATGCTCAGCTCTAATAAATGTCTAAACTTTTGGTTCATTATTTGATCTATCCAGGCTTTCCCTGATGCCTTGTTTCATCAATTGCTCCTTGCAATGGCTCATCCTGACTGTGAAACACAAATTGGAGCACATAGTGTCTTCTCCATGGTGCTTATGCCATCCATGTTTTCTCCTTTGTTAGACCACAAAACAAAGATTGCTCAGAAGGCACAGGATGACAGCTTCTCCACTGAGCATGTAACTTTTTTTGGAGCTGAAAACTTGAATGGGAAACGGGAAGAAGTAAAGGCAATAGCCAGTGTCAATGGGAAGAAATATGTGATTCATCCATATCGTGGCTACAGCTTTACTTCGAAGCTAACCGATGGAGAAGATGTAAGAAATTTTTTACTTATCATTATTAATTGTATGTATTTAACCGTTCCTATTCATTGTAATTTAATTTTAATGATTCTTGTTGAGTTCAGTTAAGTTAAACACATGGTTCAGTTAGTTTGATTGTTTCTTTTTCCCTTTTTCCAATAATAGAGACCATTTTTCCTTGCTCTAGTTCCAAACAAAATGTTGTGTCTGAAATTTTCAGGATCAAAGTTCTCTTTGGCTGAGTAGTCACCAAGTGAGTCTTTTGCTTTCTTCAATCTGGGTTCAGGCAACATATGTGGAAAATGGCCCTGCAAATTATGAGGCCATGGCACACACCTATAGCATTGCTTTATTATTTTCTCGTTCTAAGGTGAGTTTGGTGCTTACCAAGTGCTGTGATTGCTTATAGATTATGATCAGTAAAGACTACCAAAGTTACTTTGCTCATTTTGTTTAGTGCTACTCATTTATAGTTATAATTGTTTAAAGAAAGGAAGCATTTATTATAATTATAAATACCAAAGGGGTCTAGCTCAGTTGGTTGAACAAGGTGTGTGAGTGTTGTAAACCCCTTAGTACTGTCTTCGATTTCTACAGATAAAAAAACTTCCTTTTTTTAGGTAACTAGAAACATTTAATAGGGTATTTAATGCCACCTAACTAGTTCTGTTAGGGAACTTGTTGCCAAGACCCTTGCTTAAATTGGTAATCGATTTAGTGGCAGCAGTAAAAATTTTGACTGGAGTTTTCATGTTTTCAGAAACGAAGAAAAAATAATGCATATTACATACAACAACAATGCCTTACATGTATTTTTAAAATTAATCTCGATCACTTTTAAACCAAGTAATATTGTATGATTGATTTGCCTTAAGTTTGTTAATTGCTTCCCACAGGCATCAAATTACATGGCTTTAGCAAGATGTTTTCAACTTGCATTCTCCCTCAGGAGCATCTCCTTGGATGAAGAAGGTAAGTGAGACGTACAGACAGTTTTTTACTTTGCACGAAGATTTACATTGAGAATTCCTTTCCTTGTGTAATCAAGGCTTGGAATGGAATAATCATTCCATGACTTTTTCGTAAAAAACAAAGAAATGTTCTTTCCTGAAAGGAGGCAAGAATGGAGTCAAATTCCAGGGTTCTCCAAATTTTCTACTATATATATAGCAACATTTAATTGAGGATAATATTTTCTCTGTTGAAAATTTTCTGACATGTTTCTTGACATGCCTGTTAAAGGAGGTTTACAACCATCTCGCAGGAGGTCCCTTTTTACCTTGGCTTCATTCATGCTTATCTTCTCTGCCAGGGCAGGCAATGTCCCTGATCTTATTCCAAAAGTTAAAGCATCACTGAAAGAGCCAACAGTTAATTTCTTTTCCCAACCTCTGGACTTGATCCCCATTCCATGCCTTCATCTTATATTTAAAATTGAATGTCAATATATGCTTTCCCTTTTAAATTATGATTAGATTAACTGATTAAAGTTACAAATCCACAGGTAGATCCTTTTCTTGAATTGGTTGATGATATCCGGCTGCAGGCTGTCTGTATAGAATCAGAGAAGATAATTTATGGATCTCAGGAAGACGAGGTCGCTGCTGTAAAGTCTCTTTCAGCTGTAGAATTGGAAGACAAGCAGTTGAAAGAGACTATAATATCGTACTTTATGACTAAATTTTCAAAATTGTCTGAGGTAATATGAATTTGCTTGGGCTGACAGAATATTTTTATATGTTTGTAGAATTAATAGTGGTAACCTTTGCCTGAATTAATACAGATAATGATTTCCTAAAGAAATGTGTCTTTGATACTGTCTAATATGCACCCACGTACAAACCCTTCTTGTGCAATAAGGAATAAGGAAAAATGCTGGAGGATAATAGTGAGGACAGATTATATTTTGGTTTGCTTTACTATGTTGAATTTAGTGGGGGAGAATTTAGAAAGATAGAACGTAATATTTTAGAGAGAATTTAGAGAATGAAAATGCTTTATCATTATTCAGCATAGTGTAATATATCAATATTACATAGGTTCTGCATATCATCCATATATATAGTCTCTTGATAGACTTAATGGAGACTGGAGATTATTTCCTAGGCTGCTGCTATTAATCAAGTCCAATGCCCATGAGTGATAAATGCATTTTATTGTGTGATACATGAATATAGTATTTACTAGAGTGATAAATAATTTCTACTGTATAACCATTGAACTTTATGAGATAATGAACTGGATGCCTGATCAAGTCTTTAATAATGATTGAACATATGAAGTTAAATGGTTGCTTTTGGTTCAATTTTTTATAGTTTTGTTCTCTGTATGTATTCCAGTGGCAGATGTGCACGGGAAACTATCGAAGTTTTTTCTCTCTTAGAAAATAATACTTGTGAAGTATGCACAGCTTATGAATCATTTAGCAGAAGTTGCAGTACAGTGTGAAAGTATGGGGTTGTGGGCTCAATATGTAGATTGTGTACTGGTATGTGGAGATAACATGTTTTGTTTTCTTCCTTATTTACCAGGATGAATTGTCTAGCATAAAGAATCAACTTCTACAGGGTTTTTCCCCTGATGATGCATATCCATCAGGACCTCCATTATTTATGGAGACACCAAGACCATGTTCTCCTCTTGCTCAGATTGAGTTCCCAAATTTTGATGAGGTAAAAGTCTCCAGAATTGCATCTCCATTAGTGACTTGTCAAAACTTGCATGTGACAAATGCTGTAATTTGTTTTCCAGATAATGGTTCCAGATGATTTGATGGAGGAAGAGACTGGACCTGAACATAGTGGAAGCCAGTCAGATCGCAAAACATCCCTGTCAACCAACTACCCTGAGGTTCTAAATGTTAATCAACTCTTGGATTCGGTAAAAACTTGTGTACTTTTATTTCTATAATCTAGCTTATTGGAATGTGATTGATTGTATTTTGAATCTATTTTTCATGTTTCTACTGGAGAGGATATTTTATTTCTTCTTCCCTTAAAATACCATGGGATTATTTTATTGATAGGTTTTGGAAACTTCACGACAAGTTGGAAGTTTCTCCACTTCCTCAACTCCTTTACCTTATGACCAAATGAAGAACCAGTGCGAGGCACTGGTAACAGGAAAACAACAGAAGATGTCAGTCATTGACAGTTTCAAGCATCAAGAGGAGAGTAAGGCCATAATTCTTTCAAGTGAAAATGAAGTAAAAGTTTCCCCTCTACCTGCTAAGGTTAGTATTTTTTTACAGAAGTTCAATTTTTCAGTAAGAAATGTATATCATGAAAAAAATGAATTCTTCAGGATCTATTTGGCAGTCAATGATTATAATGTTTTGGATGTTTGGAGTATTGACTGTCATGCTCGAGTATTTTAGGTATGGTTTGAACTAGTTAACCTAATTTTTTTAAAAAAATAAATAAATGAATTGCACCCATAAGCTTGAAGGCAATGAATTCTCATTTATCATAATACACTCCTGAATTTAAACCAATGATAAATTTGTTTTCATCAACTTTATATCTTTTGAAATTTATTACCCAGTTTGTTATATAATAACTAGCTACTAGTTAATGATATATCTGGAGATAGTATGAACATATATTTGTTTATGACTAATACTAGCAACACAAGTACACTCCGTATTATAGATAAAATCTCATGCAAGACTCACTAACAAAGAGTGCACACAGGTTACTTAGTGGAGTCGACGTGAGATCTCAACCAATAATAAGGAATATTTAAGGAGTGTCAAATAGTGTATTGCAAATATTCTTCTTTGTTTAACATTTGATGGATAGGAAGACCATTCTGTGACAATCAGGATTACGTATTCATGTCTTGTGTCATGTTTTATGTTGTTAGTGGACTGATGTATTAATCCCGACGTACATGTCAATCAGGCACAGAGTCACTATGCGTAGAGTTTAGTTTTGTTTTCTGGAACCGATTATTATTTATTGGTACTGACTCATTATTTAGGCACTGGAATATTCAAATGGTGATTTGAAGTTAGTGACTCAGCAGCAGTTTGAAGCACTGGATCAAGCACGCCACCGTTCTCATGACACTGGGCAGCAACATTCTTTGAGACTACCACCTTCGAGCCCCTATGATAAATTCTTGAAAGCTGCGGGATGCTAATGACACTAGCCTGCAATAGATGCCATTTTTTCATTCTTTGCAATGCTGGTAAAATGTTTCTTTAGAATTTAGATGGTTTCTACCATAAGTACGTGAAATATGTGGGAGTACTTTTTTTTTTTTTCTTTCATTTTGTTGGGAGAGGTGGATGTTTGTTTCCAGCAAATGTATGATTTTGTCTATAAATTATAGTAATATTATTTGTCAATATTTAAATATAGTTTTTTAGACATTTTTTGTTTTTTGGTGAATAAAGAGTTTTGTTGATACTTTTGTTTTACTGAAACTGTTTTCTCTCGTTCTCTAGTGTGGACCAAATGCTAGAAGCTTCTAATGAGTCATGATTCATGAAGAATGAATTCCTGTACGGCTGCTCCGATTTTTCCCTCCCAAATTGCCAATAAAGCGAGCTCTGGGCGTATTACCATACGTATATTTTTATTTATAGATATTCATACATAAATTATTAATATAACTATGTTATATGGTAAATATACGCTTCATTTTTATGGTGTACGGGTGAAATAGAGGAAATATTAGATAGATTTGACGGAAAATAAAGAAATAGGGAGGAAATGGGTTGGGAGAAAAAATGAGTGGATGAAAATAATAGCACATTTGATATATATTTAATCAAATGTTATATATAATTATTTGAAGTTAAGGGGTCTTATTTAATTAATTGAATAGAATGTGAGTTATTATAATTTTTTTTATATTATTTTCGATTCCTATCGATTATATATATATATATATATATAAATTTTTTTGAAGAATTATACTCATTTCAGTGATCAAATGTTATACTTTGAAAGAATTAATAATTGATTGTCAAATTAGAGAAAATGTTACATCTAATTGATTGCAGAAAAAATATATCATGAAAATGAAAGTAATGCTATATTTTTATTATATTTTAGTAATCCTTTTAATGCTATATAAATTGAATGTATTTAATATTTTAGAATCTTAAAATGCATTTAATTTTTCTATTTAGTGAGGAAGAAGTTTTGTAAAAAGATATTGTAAGAGGATGAGAATTATTTCGACTATTAATTTTATTTGTATGACAATATTTCAATATTTTTTTTTTCAATAACAGGTTTGTACTGAAAATGTCACCCCAAAGAGCTTTATTTAAAATGTTCCAGTCTAGGTGGATTTTATTTGTACCTCTTTTTTCTCTTCATATTTCCTTTTGCATTTTTGTAATTTTTGCCTAAAAATATCTACAAAAGATTTTAAAACATTTGGAAAACTAAATTTCTCTTCATATGTTCCATAAACTGATTTTCAAATTTGGAAAACTAAATTAAAAAATATATTAATTAAAAACAATTCCAGAACTATGATTCTTTTTTTTTAGCAACAGATTGCACAAAACCCACAAATTCCTTGTTTGTTCCTTTTTTTCTATTTCTTTCCCTTTTTCTTATCATTTTATTCAATACCTCCCTCAATTCAACACACTATTCTCGTGTATTAAGACCACTCTTGCTCTGTTGTTTTTTGCTGAAAAACTTTATTTAGTTGTTTTTCGAAAACTAAAGTCTTTCAAAGTAGAAATCAACCATACCCTTCTGTATGGTTGCTAGTTTATGTACAAAAAATACCACTGTTAATGGAAGAACATTCAAGGCAAAGTAAAAAAGTAAACCAAAAGATATAAGTAGTTAACTAAGGATAAACTTGGGAGTTGAGAATGATACTACACTTTTACAGTTCAATCATAGAAAACACACTGCAGTTTCCTCAATATTCCTACTTTACAGGGAAAACCCAAGAACCCTAAGGAAGACACGGACCGAAAAAGCCTGCCATTTCTATGCTTCCTACAGAAGAGCCTCTGATTTTGCCATATTTCTTAAGTTGGCTAACATCTGAGCAGCAGCTGATTCTCTTGCTTCACGAGTATGGGAACAGAGGTTACCTCCACAGGAGCACTCAAAGTCTAGTCCTTTAACAGCTACAATAGCTTGGAATCCACCTTCATCAAATTTATATGCAAGTCACGTACATGATAATTTCCCAACATAGATACATCATCAAATAAACAACTCATGTCATTAAACTCCATAAAGATGAACTTAAAAGAGTAAGTGTATATGGAACAAATAAAAGTCAATTGGTCTCATCTCTTTAATTTAATTAACAGGCACCTATTCGCACAAATCACAATAAAATTTTATACAATCCTGGATTCTACCAATAGATTATATAGTCTTACCATTTGATTCAGATACGCGATAAATTGGTAGTAGCCAACTATTTTCACGACATATACCATCTAGTTCCTGCAAGATTAAACAGATCATTTGAAGTACTGTATAAAGATGAAGGGAACAGTTGATGTCTACCACTAACTAATAAGTCATGTTCAATTAAAAACAATACATCTATTCTCTCCCAAAATAATTACCAAGTAACAATGTCAAACAAGAAAGAGACAAGGTCTTAGAACAGTGATCTGTAAGTAATATGTAAACTACAGTTATTTTAAGAGATGGGCACAGCATGAAGTAACAGGAATTATAACTGGTCAAAGTGGATTTACTCAAATTTTGTTATATATTTGGAGATTTGCATTAATCAAATTTTGTTTCATAGCAAAGTATGTGTATATTTACATTTACAAAGATGATATCAGTCACTCATATTGTTTAAGTGACATTGTTGAGACCTCCAAGCAGAGAATAAAAACATTTTTTTTTATAAAAAAAAAAAAAAAAAACTTACATTTTTTTTTATAAAAAAAAAAAAAAAAAAACTTAGACAGGTATCCAAATAAATCACCCAGGTTAATCTTTGTACAAGAATAAAAGAGAAGAGTGAGGATATATACCTGTTTTGCAACTAACTGGTGTTGAGATGGTGAAGGGGAATTATCTCGTGTAGAAGGTTTAGCTGGCAGAACTGGATCAACCAAGTATTCTAGGAATGCCTTAAGAGCATCCTCAGTGGGACACACATCTGATGAATCAGCCATGAGTTCCAGCTGTCACATGCAAGACAACCAAGTTAAAACTTACAGAACAAACTTGCATTGTCAAAATCAAAATGTGTGGAGTTGCTATTAGACAGGCTACAGCTTACAGAACAAGTATCATGGATTTTAACAGAAAGATAGTTTTTTTGCTAAGACATGCAAGCTCTATAATAATCAACCACAAAAAATTCCAACTTTACAGGACAAGAGTTTCAGAAATGTTTCTACATTCTCATAAATAAGTTCTTTTGCCCGAAAACAAAACACAATGACAGAAAGAAACAAGGGTTTTGAGACAGAAAAGAAGAGGCGCCACCTTGGAGAGAAAGGTAGAGAGGGAGGGAAAGCTTGACTGTCACTGTGCTTTGACAAAAGGACAGTGAACTCTTGTCTCTGTCTGTTTGTAACAATCGATTTTCTATTGGTAAACTCAACTTTTCTTTTATTTTACTCTTATTTCATGTTTCTTTTTATTTATTTATTAATTTTTTTAAAGTATTTTCCTTGTAATCAAAGGATTGTATGCATGGAATAATGATTAAGTTAAAAATATTAATGCTTTGTTTGGATGATGGATGAGGAACGAATAAAGAGGAAATAAGTATAAACGAAACAAAAAAGAATGTAAAATAAAAAAATTATTTGAATAGATAACAATAAATACATCTATTTAATTGTTATGACTTATGTTTCAAATATAAAAAAAAAAAAAAATTTATCTATCTTAAATATAATTTTTTAAAACTAATTTACTGTTTTTAATATTTTCTTTTTAAAATATTTTTTAATTAATTAAAGTATTAGTTTTAATGACTCTTTTTAATCTTTTATAAAAAAATATTTTTTAATTAAAATTAATATGATTAACTAATATTTCTAATTAAGAACATGTTTATTTTTTGTTTTTATATTTGAAAGTAGAAAGAATACGTAACTAAGAGAAAGTGCAAAAATGAAAGACAAATGGCAAATGAAAGCAAAAGGGGACTGATTGGTCGTTGCAGGCGAGGTGACGTTGGGAAGGGAAGACTGAAATATCATAATTTCTGGCCATGAAATTCGGAAGCGAGGAAATACAAAATCAAGTTTTGAATTTGATTATTATGACATGACATAAAAATAACAAAATGTTGGTCGTTTCTTTGGGGCGAATCCATGTCTCCTCGGTGTGTGCCAAAACAAAAAAATGCTTTTCCTCAAAATCTCATCTCCATACTTTCAGTCCTGCTTCAGTCTCCCATCAGAAAGTGAGTCTTTCAGTTTCATTATCGTTAGAGCTTTTCTGACCTCAGCAATTTCAATCTTCAATCACTATTTCTTAATCCTTTATCTAAACACTTTCACCTGTAACTGTAATATGAATTTCTTGACTGCGTCATTCTGATGCCGTGTCAGTTTCAAGAAGATCCGATGATTTGCACGAATGAATTGCCTCAAAGTAGTAGTAAGTAATTCTTGCCTCAAGGTTGAATCGTTACTTTTAGGAACCTTAAATTATGCAGTTCCATGTATGTATATATGTAGGTGAGGCCCCTGCACATTGGAAAATGGTTCTTCAAGGGATTCGCCAAATGCGGAGTTCTGCAGATGAACACCAACCGGTTGCACGTGAGAAAGCTGCTGATACTGTACCCCCTAAGGTCTATCGCTATATCCTGCTGTTGTTGATTTTGTGTGCGGAGAAAAAAAAAATTAAGCACTGGTGTTCCAATTTCTGTCTTTTAGAAAATGTGATTATAAAATTATGATATGTACTTTCTATAGCATTGGTTCTCAGTTCTCAGACTATTGTTGGGGCAAACAAAAGACAATGCCTGTATGTCTTTGATTTCTTCAACATTTAGGCTACGTTTAGATACGTAATGATGGATAGAATGAGATGGAATTGAATAAACTTGTCGTGCTATTGTTTTGACATTATATGACGGGATTAGTTAACAGTAAGGTGGTTTCAGCCCATATCCCAAATTGGGGAAAAGAAGGATGGAGGTATTGGATGGGATCATGGAGTAGATTTGATTAGGTTCCATCACATTTCACCTTATTTTAAAAATTCCACACAATGGCAACTAATGTCATTGCATTCAATTCCCCTCTATTCCATCCTTTTCCTTTAATCCAAACATAATTTTAGTCAACCGTTGACCATTAACTCATTCTCCCCAAAGTAATCTTTTGCCTATGTGCAGTATCCTATTACTCATTACTCATTAATATAGGTTTTGAATCTTGAATTTTTGGATTGTCATAGGGACTTTCTATTGTCTATTTTGATTATTGGGGCATTTTCTTTTCTTCTACTTTCAGCATACAGTATAAAGCATGATATGGATAAAATTACCTCTTATCTAAATTCTCGTGATTATAATTAGGAAAGAAGATTTGCTGTTCTGGCATCTTCCCTTTTATCAAGTCAAACTAAGGAGCATGTTACTCGTGGTAAGTATGTAACACCTCGATCGAATTACACCAAAATAAGAGGGATCCAGAAACTGTACAGTTATGAGACTGTACAATTGAGGATGACTTAAATAACTTAATTGGTATTATCTATACCAACATGACGCATTTACTTTTCAATCGCCCATCACTTATGAACTTCATATTTAAGCGTGTTTGACTTGGAGTAATTATGAGATGAGTGATCTTTTGAAAAGTTTTCTAGAAAGCTTGACTGAGGACAAAACACATTGAAAAGTCATGTGTTGGTTTGTGGGATCAGTCATTGATCCTGGAAGTAGACAGAACTGATTTTCGAGGTTTCGGAAAGGGCTACCTACGAAGGATTCTGATTGGTGGAGGGTTCTGACCAACAAGAATGTGAGTGAAGTGTCACCCCGTAAAGTACCGTAGTGTGAGAACCGCCGAGAAATCGAAAATCAAGGATGTTACAAAGTACACATTGCATGATATAGAATATAGAAGGTTAAACTATGAGAATCAATACGTTGCAAATGAACTGCTAATTTAAGAGATGCACTGCCATTGTACTTCAGCCCCCCAATTATGTTTATCACCTGTCTTCTTTATGTGATTAATGCCCATTGCCAGTGCCATCATATTCAACTTGCTTATGAAACTGTTTTAATTACAAGTGTGTACTTTTAAGAGTAGGAGCGACTCAACGTCTTGGTGAGAATGGTCTGCTTACTGCTGATGCAATGAACAAAGCTGATGAAGAAACCATCAAAAAGTTGATTTACCCTGTATGTTCTTTGCCAAAGAATCTATGGTATCTGCTGAAAACCATTTACTCATGCGATTCAAATAATCTGGATTTGAAGGATGCTACGTTTGAAGCATCCAATATTTTCATAGTTTTTATGTTACCATGTCAATTTCTTTTGTTGTTATGTTCATTTTATACTGTATTAATTAAATTCCTATGCGTGTAATGTATGGTATTCTTTTCCAAGGTTGGATTTTATACAAGAAAAGCCAGTAACTTGAAGAAAATTGCCAATATTTGTCTCTTGAAGTATGATGGAGACATACCAAGCTCAATTGAGGAACTACTCTTGCTGCCAGGAGTAGGTCCTAAGATTGCTCATCTGGTTCGTACAAAATGTTTATGAGATTCAAAAATCATTTTTTTTTTTTTGGTTAAAATAATTATTTGGTATGACACACATTAGGAATTAGTCCCTGGATGAAAAAGCTCAAGTTTTAGTCCTTATAAAGGATTATAAGGACTAAAGTTTAAGTTTTTTAAGAACTAAAGAAATTAAGTAACAACAAGAATCAATGTTTATTAATAACGGTATATAGGAACTAAAACTTATTTTGTTTTTCCCCGTACAGGGGCTCATTTCTAAGTGTCAGCTATAGGGATCAAATTATTATTTAAACCTTCTTTAGGCTCATTTTGTTAGTGATATTAGTGTGCTTTTTTGTTTTCCTCTTCAAATTGATTTTGTTAGTGACAATATAGGTTATGATTGTTGGATGGAACAATGTCCAAGGGATATGTGTAGATACTCATGTCCACCGCATTTGCAATCGTCTTGGATGGGTTTCGAGACCAGGCTCAAAACAGGTTCATATAAGTTTGTGGCATCTTATCTTATGTTTCTTCACTGAGTTTCTGAAACTGACATTTTTATTGAAAAATATAAATTTTTTATTACATTTTTACTGCTATTGCAACCGATTACCAGTATAATTTCTTTTACTGGAATTGGATGCCAAGTGTCATGCCAATTGTCAAGTATTATTGGCATGTTACTTGATTCATTGTCTCCCAAAATCTAGCCATGTAGGTGCTGATATAGAAAAGACAATTGTAACGTATGATGGTTGTAATTAGTTTTCATTGTATTTGCTGGTCAGATAAAAGAATTTTGCAAATTAATTTCCAAGGTTTTTCAAGGCATGTATATATATATATATATATATATTGGTGAATGTCATTACCTCATTATCAGATCACATCACTTGTTCACTGTGATATCTGAAAGTTGCTGCACTTATGAGTCCGTTTCAATCAGCAATAAGAAATTTGCTCTTTGATTCTGATTTCAATTCTTCTGCTAATTTGTTTCTAATATCACAAATTGAAACCGTTTGCCAGAAAACTTTGACACCGGAAGAAACAAGACAAGCGCTGCAACGGTGGCTTCCGAAGGAAGAATGGGTTCCAATAAATACTCTTTTGGTATGCTCAGCTCATTTCTTTTGCTGTGTAAATGGTTACTTTGGATGCCATATGTTGTGTATATACATCATCCTCTGACTTGAATGCAAACAGGTAGGATTTGGACGAGCAATCTGTACTCCTCTACGACCTCACTGTGGAGAGTGTAGTGTGAGTAGGTTCTGCCCATCAGCGTACAAGGAGACTTCAAGCTTGTCATCCAAGTCCAAAAAGTTTACATTGAACAAGAAGCCTTAGTACATGTTTTGATATCCAATGAATACTTGTTCAACCAAGAAAATACACATTCGTAGGCACGAACGTAAAAGTAACTTCCTTTTTACTTTTGAGAAAATCGCTGTTACGTTCGCAAACAACCTTAATCTAGCCTATTGGAGCTTATCAACTTATTATAAAAAACTAAT
The DNA here is from genome assembly GCA_007407185.1 of Glycine tomentella. Classification (NCBI taxonomy): domain Eukaryota; kingdom Viridiplantae; phylum Streptophyta; class Magnoliopsida; order Fabales; family Fabaceae; genus Glycine; species Glycine tomentella. Next base: position 956,014 of record PYAF01000917.1, read on the forward strand.
TATGAGATTCATGTGAAAGGATTTGTTTTCTAGTCACCCTAACATAGTTGTGTTGATGACCTACTAATCTACATGTGTTAGGATTTGACTCCTTTGAAATAAGTAGGAGTAAATAAGTAATTTTAATTATTGATAAGAAAATTAAGTGTTGATATTATAACACATGCATGCACGTGTAATATTAACAATTGATATTTTGAAATTACTTTATTTTCTAAAGTGAGAGGAGGGAGGAGCTGGATTTGTAAGCCAAAAGGTTATATTCATGTTGAGACTGCAAAATTTTCATTCTACAAAATTTGAAAATAATTTTTTGTCATAAAATAAGCGAGAACGTTATATTCTTATGTTTGTTTTATTAAATATTATTTTTTTGGGATTAACTTAAGTGACGATAGCACATTTTACTCGTAAAGTTTTATTATAATCTCCATTATAAGTTAGCCATAATGGGATAGTCTTCACTTCACTCAATAAATGAAAGAAAGATAAAAGATGAAATCGAGTTTCTTAAAATAAATATTTATCAAATCACCGAGAATGTTATATTCATGTACTTGATTTATTAAATATTTCCGTCTTGAATCAAAACATGTTTCGAAGTTATTATTTAACGAAAACATTTTCAAGATTTTTTACTAAATGAGATATTTTATGAATTAAAATATTATCCTAATTTCATGTATTAAACATTGAATTTTATAATTTGTCTCCTTTCAAATATACTTCTTCGTTTTAATTTTAAATTTAATTTGATTTAATAATTAGTCGATTTGTTTTTTACCATTTCAAAGCACTTTTATTTTATCTTATCTGTTTACTTAATTTTTTTTAATTATTTCTTTCTTTCAATTTATCTTTATAATCTTTATTTTCAAATTATGTTTTAATAAAATTAAAAATAGTCCTATATCAAAATATAATTTATTTGTTTAAAAATATTTATTTGCTATAGTAGTTTCAGTATAGAAAAACAAATATTTATCCTTTCCATTGCAAAACCAAAATGCTAGTTAATCAAATACATAATTAGCTCTGGTAATAGTATTTTTTGTAATTCACTAATTTGGGCGTAGCGTATGTTAACATCGACATCATTTCAGAACATTTAGCTCAATTGATTGCTGTCAAACTTTCATCACCCTTTTGGGTTCTCAGAGCTCTAATGTTTTTTGGGTTATTTTAGTTTACAAAAAGGTTTACCAACAATTGGGCATTTGGTCTAGTGGTATGATTCTCGCTTAGGGTGCGAGAGGTCCCGAGTTCAATTCTCGGAATGCCCCTGTTTCTTCTTTTGGTAAATATTTTTTATGGTTATAGGTGATAAACTCTTAGCAATTACCACGACTTTCTTTTGGAACTATTGGGGTTGGTTTGAGAAATTAAACTTGCACGTGCATTTTACTTGTGTGAAGTTCTCACGATCGCACTTCTTCTTTTTTCTTTTTTTTCATTCAGTTCTCATCATCTTGCCGTAACGTTGACTATCTAAATTTACTCTTTCTCATGAACATTAATCATATTATTACAAAGAAAAAAAAATCATTACAATATATCTCAAATCACCAAATTGCTGTTGTAGAATGTGATTTTATCTAATCTATCACGTGTTCTATGATTTTGATTCTCAACATTTTGTTTAACAAATCGTATGAGATCTCAGCCATAGTTTTTCTTCTTCTTTGCATTAAGATAAAAATCAAATTTATAATTAAACAAATACCTATCGATGCATAAGCGCTGCACAAGTGTACAGTCTTTCGTTGGTTACAGAACTTGGAGGATCAGTGGATTACAATCTATTTTATGAGCTTTTCTTTAATTTATTTTTTAAAAATAAAACCATGTTAAGAAATGGTTCGAAATTGGAATCTCTATTCTGCCTTCAACTTCCCTGTTTTAGTTTATTTTTTTATCTTTTTCAATCTATCTTTACTTTAGATGATTACAAGAATATGATTAAAGAATTATGTATAGAAAAATTGCTTTACTTTCCACTTCATCTACTATTCAAGATATTTAATTAACCCAATTTGCCAAATTTATTAATTTTAATTTTTATAATTGAAGTTATTTATTAAATTTATGTATAGATGGGCTAATGATAATTAAGGGATCCAATTGTCACCCCAATCAGGAACTTATTCAAGTGACAAGAATTTCAACGGAAAAATAAAACAACTTAAATTCTTATTTGCATAGCCCGTACTAGATTTGGCTTTCAATCCTTACACTCAGAGTCATATGCCAGTCATGACATGACAAAAAGACATTTGCACAAACAGAAAATGACAACACAAAAAAAATAAACATCCACTTTCAATAAACTAGGTATAAAGTACACATGACACAGACTTGTCCTTTAATTACTTTGATTACTAAGCTGATAGAGGAAGTCTGCTCTTGCGCCAAATCCAATAGTTGGTTCTAATTGGAACAACTTGTTCTAGGATAGAACAAATATTTCGTGCTATATTTAAATTTTGATGTTCCCCTTTCTCATCATCATCTAAATTTTGTTTATCCATATCTGCGGTCTTTAAGGCGTCAATGGCATCTCTAAAGTCTTCATTTGGTTGATAACCATAGCATATAAGATCCAAAATAGTGCTAAGAGCAAACACGTAGTTACTCTTAGTTCTCAAAATCTTTAAACATACTGAAGAAACTTGGGGATCATTTACCCATGAAGTGGTTTCACCTTTATAAAGTCCTCGTAGATATCTCCACGAGCTTTCATTTTCAGGGTAGGCTATAATGGCTTCGATGGTGTAAAGCACTTCAGACTCTCTCATAGCTTTTAGGCCCCCCAAGAAAGGAGACCTTGTTATGACAAAATATCTCTGTAAAAATTATTACAAGTTAATTTTCTAAATTGAGAAAGAAAATGAAGAGAACATTTTAAAAATAAAATAGATTGTCAAGTTATTGCACTAGAGGTAAACCCCAAGCTGCATATAATAGTATGTACACATGCAAAATATCAGATTCTACGTTTCTATTTTATTTTCCAAATAATAATTGATTATTTGTGTATGAGCAAGTAATTAAATAACAACATAAGAGACTTAAATTCCTTGGAAGCTTTAAGAACATTAATAACTTTAACCCTGAGCATATTATAAGTTCTTAAGGATTATACTTCCTCATTAATTGAGGCAGGGGAAGGGGAAGAATGCAAGACACCAAGGTGTCAAGCACAATATGTGTAGGAATTTTTTTTGACAATTATATTGAAGAGATAGAAACTCAAATCAATTCACTATTAGAGCTCTTCTGTTTGTAAAGAACCTAATAGAGAATAATGACCACCATTAGTTAAAGTTACAGATGATATGGAACTTTAACAAAGTACAAGGAAATGGTTATGTTTTAACTGTAAATGTTGGAAAATGTAACATTAGGGGCATGGGGATTTGTGTAGGTGTGCTCAACTAGTTAGGCAACAATCATACAATCCATGTTGAACATTTGTTGCGACATGTTGCTAACAGGTACCATAGTTCCATACCTGATTCCAAGCGGAATTGTTAAAAATGTCTTCTTTAAGAAGTTCTGTGCAATAATTAAGTTCATCTTCCCACCCTCCTAGTGCTTGAAGAACCCACTGTCCACACAAGAAGAGAAGAAAATTTTTATTGAGTCTCAAATAATTTAACTGTGCCTCAGACTAATGTGCAATTGCTAAAATTGTGAGCATTTTAGATTTGAGGTGACAATGTGAGAAACAAACCTGTCTATGAGACCATGCATGACAATGTTTGGCATCAACGGAGAGTATCTTTTTGGTGAACTCAAGCTCATTTTTTCTAGCTTCAGGACCTAACTTCTCAGCAACCCATCGTCTATGATGCCTACAAAACATCTGTGACAAGAAGATCAATATGATGGCATGTGTACAAAAGAAGATAAATAACTCAGAAGCACTTCAATTCAGGATAGCATGAGTACATACTACGGTTTATATAAGAAACAACTGCCAAACATAGCATACAGAAGAATCATGGTAAAAAAAATGCTATTGTGCAGCTGGAATGAATGTCATTATGAACAAAGAAGCATTTAAAAGCACTGGCTGAAAGACACCACAGTTCATAAATTTCCACATTGTATCTCCATTTGGATAAACTTCTCCATAAGCACCTATAAGAGAAGAAAATAAAAAAGGTAAAATGAATTGAGCTTCTCACATGAGCTAAAATCAACTTATACACTTAACTTTTAATATCTCCAAAAACTATGGTGCAGAAGTTGATTTTATCTTATGGAGAAGTTTGTCCAAACAAGATTATATATGACTAAATTTACATTAATTTATCTTTCAGCCATGGACATTGCCATTGAGTGGGGCAGAATGAGCACAAGAAGGTCATGGACTTAAGGCCCAGTTTGAATAAGCTTCCAGCTCATGAGAACATTTTAATTTATTCCTAACTAACAACAAGGTTCACATAACTTATAAGTCGATTCTAGCGTATGGGAACAATACTAATTATTGAACAAGTTGACAACAATGGAGTGATAGCAAAGTATTGAAGAAAGAGCAGAGCAGAGCATCTCACCAAATCTGATAATTTTTAGAATTTCCAGCGGCCATACGCTCCACAAACTCCAATTCACCGTTCAAGTCAACTTTTAGCGACTCAAGTAACAACCGTCGGAAATGCCACACCTGCAACACAGACGAATTCATTTGATCACAATAAACAAAAATAAATGCAATCGGCAGCAGCAGCATTTACATGGAACTTGACCTACAGTGTAGTTGCCGGAGTTGAATTGAACGGCTTCGGCGGTGAGAGCGAGGGCGCGAGGGGAGCGTTCATCGGCGAGGTAAACGGCGCGAAAGTAATCCATAACTTGGGAAAACTCTTCCGTGTACTGGATCGGAACGACAGGGTTGGGGCCGTCGTTTTGAGGAACCGGAGTAACATCTGACCACTCCGCTCTCTCCCTCAAAGTCACGCGTTGCTCTTCCCCTTCGCCAGACCCAGATTCCATCCTTCACTTTCACTCACTCACGCACTATTTTATTTACGGCATCTTTATTGCAAGATATTCAATAAATTACTTAAATTCAAAATTTGATCTTATTTATTATATCTCATAATAAAAAAATTAAAGAAATCTTTAACATGAAAAATAAATATTTATAAAAAAAAATTTCAAGATATATATATTATTTAAAAAAATTATCTTTTTTTCTTTCTCCTTAATATAAAAAAAATATAAAAGATGTTTAATTCTATATATTATTAGAGTTTATCAGTAATCTAAAATCTCTGATCTATCCTACCTAAAGATACTCTTAGGTCCGTCTGCTTATGGGCTTTGCTTATCTCAGCCCAATAATGTTTCTCATTAAAGTAACTGAGCCATTTCCCTCCACCATCGTTTCCTTTCATCGCTATTTTTTTTTTCTTTTTCTGCTACTTACTTATTTTACCTTTTATCTTCAGGTACCCACCCTTTGTTTTTGACATTACATGTTAGCTTACACCCTATTTACTACTATTATCAACAACAAACTTACTGAGTTTTTGTGGATTAGTATTAAATCTCCTTCCATTATTTTCTCACAAATCATCCTATTATTTATCTAATAAAATGATTTATAGTTAAGTAAATACTCCGTTAAGTAGTATACATCCAAAGTGGAAATTTTTAAAATATATTATTATTAATATACCTTTAACACATTTTTTAACATACATAAATCTAATACTAATTTTTATCAGTAACCTTTTTATTATTAATTCCTTCTCTTCTTGACAATTAAGCAATAATATTAGGACACTAGTAATGAAGATCTTTAGGATTACTATTCGTTTTCAATCCTTGCGGACATTTTGGCTTTAAATTTACATCGCACCTTCTCACCTCTAATAAAGCTGGGCATTCCACTCTAATCCAGCCAGGCACGTACTTCAAATTTAAAAAAAAAACAAGCTCAAATGTTAACTGAAAATGATACACGTGCAATAAACAATAGTAGTAGTAATATAGTAGTACTACTTTTTCAATATAACTAACGTTTGATTTACAATTCCAATATCTGAATTTCTTTTCCAACGAGATAAGTGTGCAAAAGAATTGAATGGAGTAAATCTTCACATCAATCCTCGAGATTGTAGAATCATACAAGTACATTTTAATCCCTAATATTTTAAAATTAAAAATCCTCTATTTAGAAAGTATATTGAAAAAGACCAAGACAGTTTTCATACCAGTACACTAAATGAATGTCACTATAAAATCAAAGACTAAAGACAGTTTTTAAAATATCAAGGACTAAATTGTTCAACCCAAGCAATCTCGAGGATATTAATGTGGGAATTTACTCAATTAAATGTGGCAGCTTCACGCTGATAGTAATCATTCAAATTCAGACCTCCATTGTTACTAAGCTATTAGAAAAATGAAGAAATTACAGATTTAAAAAACAAAAGAATGCCTGTGATTCATATTATGTTTACTAAGGTAGTCCATCCTGATTTTCGAATTCTTTTTTACTTGTGAAAGAACTTCCAGATGTCCCTGTCAGCAAAATCCTTGACTAGATGTGCTCCAAAAATGCCCTCCTCATCTACCAGACTTCTCAGTTGTCGTACTCCATTACTGAAGCCAACATAGTGCCTCTTAGTAGGAGCTAGATATACCACCCCATATGGAGGCCTTAAGCACTGATATCAAAATCAAAAGGAAAAAACAAAAAGAGGAATTAAAAGTTCTGCGGTTACATTTTGAAACTCAATTTAATATTAATAATTCGGTTAAAATAGAAAAGGAGAAACTTCTGCCATCAGGGCAGTGCCATAGTTACTACAACATGCATCAAACTTGATCATGCATCATTATAATAAATATGCAACTGGAATCGGGACCAATTTGTTGTGTATGAGAGCACAGCAACAAGTGGAAGCACCATTGCCCACAAATCACAATACACAGTATAATGTCACCAAGGCTAAAAAAAAAAAAAAACAAAAAAACTACGTATTCCATTATCCAGAGACTCCTTGCAATGCGAAGATAAGGGGAAGGAATATTGTACGCAACCTTACCCTTACATATGCAAAAAGACTATTTTCGGATTCAAACCCGTGACCAACAAGTCACTAAGATACAACTTTACCGTTGTACCAAAGCTAAAAACAAATCAACAAATAAAGTGTGAAAGACACAACTCACATCCAAGCAGACCATGATCAACCACTTGTCAAGCAAACATATGCCACATACGATATGTTTACCATAACAGCAGACTAAGCCCTAAGGAAAGCATAATTTTCAGGGAGTATAGACAACCAAGTATAGGGAAACAAACCTTCTTAATAAGTGCATACAGCTTCTTCAAAGAGGGAACAGAGTATGGAATCTCTGTCATTAAAATAACATCATAGCCACCCTCTCCTTGATCGGCCTCACTACCTCTTTCCCATGCTCGACTTCTTGAGAGCTTCCTAGACCGTCTTGAGTAAGATTCATGTCCAATGATGCTACTACCATCTTGACTACTACATCCATCCATAAAATCTTCCTCAGAAAAGCTCAAACTCATTCCAGGCATCACTTCATATCCATCACTTTTCACAATAGACAGCACAGAAGGTAATTCTTCCCAGTCCCCAGCATAAAAGTTAACCGATGGTGCCAGAGTCTGTCTTGAAGGAGTAAGAGGAGACTCTGGCTGTCGACTCTGCCTATCACGAGCTTGCTTGAGATTAGCAAGGACATTTGGTATAGTCGTGCATCTTACAGTTTCTGCACTCTGATCTTGAAAATGCACCACAGAAGCTCCCTGTTAAATAAAGAGTCAGTGTGTTTCTTTGAATATGCAGGTTAAAATTTTACTCGTTACTTGCAATATTACCCGAAAAGAAATATTGAAACTTTTGGCGGTCACACCAACAAGACAGTGTAATTCAAGTATTCAAATGACAACAAACCACTTCCTACACAATTTAAATTTTCAGTCCTTGTCATCGATTGTATAAACAGCTTGCCAAATAAACTTTTTGCTTTAAGAAAACATCTAACTAAATGCAGATATTCTTTCCAGCTTACACATAAACTGGTGGCAAATGAACCAGCAAAAAGAGAAAGTGATATTCCAATCCTAAACTGTATACCTTCAAGCAAGCAAAAATTCCAGGAAGTCCATAGTTGCAACTCAGCTGCAAAATACAAGAAAGTGAAGAGATTTGTAAATTATGAATTGTAAATAGCACAGACATGATTGAAAATATAGGGATTAAGGGAGAAGAAAAGAAAGTAATCTCATGAAGATATAGCTGACATTGTGAGCATTTGAAAATGAGGGACGGATGATGCAGCACGAGGAGAATTGAATACAGTCAAGTTACAGTAGCAAGCAATAAAATGTTCATGGACAATATACCTCAAGTACTCTTTTTCCTCTGAAGGTCAGTTGCCCATCACGAATCTCATGCTTAAGAACACTAACAAGATCAATGGAACTAGTCCAGGATTTCAGATAACCTAAAAAGTCAGATGAGTAAAGTTGATAACATCAGTCCTTTGAATTGATGAGAAAATAAATTACATGTATATAGCAAAGCATAACTCTGAAAAGACACTTTCCTCAACAAGAATCATGTCATTTTTCTTTCTGACTTAATATGGATTTGAGGTTTGTTTAAATTTCTTAAGAAAATACTAAGCTAACCTTGGGGATTTGTCATTTTCCTTTCATGCCAAATAAGTTTTTACTTTAAGCATTATAACTTAATAAGGTTTTATGCTGTATTAATTCCTTGACTATGTTAATTTTATGGAGTAATGAACTTGAAAGAAAATGCCAGTTCACACTACAAGTCTGAAATATTAAGCACATACCCTCAGGTTTTAAGGATATTGTATCTGAACCACTGAATCCAACAATATCAGCAACACTAATTAAACCCTGTCAGAGGTTAAGAGATCATCAGTGCAACTATAAAACTAACTGATATACAACCACAAGCTCTAACAATATGCCAAGCTTATTGAAGATAAAATTTATGAGAAAATTCAACATCATCAAGAGGACCTTTAACCCAAACTAATTGGGGTCGGTGGAAAATTTATGAGAAAATTCTAAAAAAAATTTAAAAAAATGAGACAGTTTTCAAGAAAATAGAAAAAATTAAGTTCTTGTTAAGAAATAATGAAAACCCATCATGTAAAAAACACTTCAAAAGCACATAATAAACCATGGAAATGTAACCAAAAGGTCTTATTTCAGTATGATTTAGCCGGCACATTTCATCATCACAATTCACAGCATAATCTTTATGGAAACAATGCCTTTCATACATCAATGTCAAGAGATAAAACTTGCAGATATTTACAAAATACGAATGAAAAAAAAACAACAACCTATAATCCTTCCACTATCATTGATTCAACAATAACACTACTCTCCCATAAAGAATTGTGCATTTAGGAGACAAGCCATCCTTCATAAAACAAATACTATAATATGAGCCACCTTAAGATGTACCTTGAAATGATCTATATTCTCCCCATTATCCTTATCAGTGCGAACTGCCTGCAAAGCACGACAAATTCAAATCAGTGTTACTCTTCTTAACCACAATCCCTTCAACATTTTTTAGGGGGAGTTGAGTAGTGATTGGGTGGCTGATCGTATAAACAAGAATTGTACCTTGGAAGGTAGAATCTCTACTGCTGGTGATGGGAGATGAAAATCCTTCTCAGGAACGGATGATATGCTGAGACTTCCACGATCATGAGGCACTAGGCCAGGTAAGCACTGTGCAAGTAATGCCGGTGCACGCATTGCAACTGATATTTAGAAGCAATCTCCTGCAATAACTGATAAGATAAGCTACAACTATGTATTCGAATTAATACACAAAAAAGAACAATAGGAAAAAATCACAAACATCCAGTGTATTTTAGCTACTGCTATGTCTATAAGAAAGCGAGGAACTCAAAATCATAAAGAAAGAAATGAAATTATAACCAGAAAATAAAACTATCTTTTGACAATTAAAAAATAAATAAAGAGATTATAAACTTCAAACAGAGTCTCAGGTCGTCGATGCATACAAGGAGGCAGACAATTGAAAGTTTTTTCGCTGCTAAGCTAAAAAAATATATAAAAAGAGGAGAAAATTTACCTTTTTGCAGAAAGGAAAAGACAGTAGCAGGTATCCAATTGACACGGAGCTTCAAATCGAAAGTGCTGCGAGTAAGAAATTTGGGAATTAAAGCGATGCAAATTGAAAGAGGAAAATTAAACAAGAGTCCATCAGTTACAGAAGTAGGAAGTAGATTCGTACGAGAGAAGGCAGAATAAGACACGATCAGAAACAAAAATAATAATAAATTGAATAACAGCGAGAATTGAAGGAGAATCGCGAGAGAGAAAGAGAGAGAGGTCAATTGTGATTTCTAAAGAAAGGAAGAGCATAAACAGAGAAACTTCGACGTCAGAGGCCTGCAACAGTCTTAATTCCCAAAATGCCCTTTCTGTGTATTTTTGGGGATTCGGTGGGGTGGGGTCAGATCAGATCACACGCTTGTCTCTAGACTTCAGCTTTTTTCACTTTTCTTCATTTTGGTAAATACAAATAAATACGATTCACTACAGTGTCATCGTATCATATGTTTCATTCCATAAATAAAGAATAGAAGGAAATAATATAAAAAATATTCATTTTTTTATCATTTATATGAGAAAATAAATACAGAGAAGATATGGTTCTAGGAAAAAAAAATGGGAATGAAATGGGGAACTGATTTCTTTCTATTTCTTTTTATAACAAAAATAATAATAAATAATAAATGATTTTATGTGGACAACAATAGAGTAATAATTGAATGCTTCATTATTATAAAAATATTTTTTTATATATTTTATTTATTTTTTATCTACTCTCGTTTTTTACCTATTCAAACAATCAAAAAAGAAAGAAAGAAAATCTTCACTTTTTTTCTTATTTAACAAGAGATTAAATAAATATG
>PYAF01000917.1:980498-1000672 GCA_007407185.1 Glycine tomentella
AAAACCGATGTTAACTTTGTCCACATAATTACAAAATTGCCACCGCGTTTTCGTTAACATCGGTTTTTCTGGAAACCGATGTTAACTTGCCGATGTTGAAACGCCTTTTTCTAGTAGTGCTAGCAAGTTTCACAGAGCAGACGTATCTTTGTCTTGCAATTTCAATACTGGTAATTTTCTATGTCTTCCTATTAGCCTTGGATTCCCCTTGGTGCAACAAAGGAGTCTCTTTTATGCTGCAAGATTGCAACTTCCCGATTCTCACAGAAAGTATGTCAACAACTCAGAACAAGAGGGAAGGAAATTGAGGAAGGCCTATAGATTTGAGATACAACATATGTATCTTGTTCACTTTTCAATATATTTCAGCTATCTTTGCTTCGTTCTATTCGGGACTACTTATTTCACTGTGTATATGTATAATTTTTATCCAATTGACGACTGTCCATGCTATTAGAGTTTCTGATCAGTTTCTTAATTTCTACGATAATACAAAAGCATATATAAGAGCAGAGGTATGTAGATATAAGATTGGTTTAATGGTTAAAAATGAAGACTTTAAGTGAATGGAAAAGAGGGAAAGAGAGATCACGGATTCGAATACTATTTAGATAACAGATTAACATTAACTGATCCAAAAAAAAGCAGACGTATATGCCTGTTCAGCTCTTGTGTCGTACAACCTTTACCTTTAATTATCATTAATTGCTAATAAAATAAATAAAACTTAGTCTTCACTCTTCAGACATAGACAGGATCATTTCGCCGCTAGCGATTCAAAGACAATACTTGAATATTGCAAAGAAATTTGTTTTGAACTTCTGCTATTATTGTTGGGCGGCACTAGGAAAAAGAAGAAAAGTCTTGGGGCCTATTTTGAAAATTATAGCCTGTTTGGAAAAGTATTATCCCATTTTTCGATGCACGAGAATACGAACATCGATCATTCTCTCGTGTTGGAATGTTGGATTGTTCTAGTGATGAAACGGTGAATCAAACAAACCATTGTTCGCCTCACGCCAATATATTTTTAATATTGTATTAATTCCCGAGACACAACGACCAAGGGATAGAATTAGTAGAATTTGGTGCATGTTTTGAGATGAACGCAAGAGGTAGAACTAGTAGAATTTGGTGCATATTTTTTCCCCGAGCATGTGTTACGAAACAAATCTAACACGAGACCACGAAAAAGAGGATAAAGAATATGGAGGAAGGATATGAATTACATGTGCGTGATTTTAAGAGGAAAGAGAGGATAACATTAATAAAATGCTAAAAAAGATGCTTCGAACAAAAAAAATTGACCAAATAAAAAGGATAGACTAAGTAAAAAAAAAAGTGAGAATATTTTTTTAATTTTAAAAATAATAATTTTTAAGACTCCTGATTTGTCAATGTCTTTGATATTAGCCTCTGGGCCATTTACTAGACATAGGTCGTTCCAAACTATAAAACTTTCAAGTTCAAAGTCAACAACTTTAACTTCCTATATATAGTTGAATCCTTATCTATTATTGACTATTCTTCCGTCACTAAATCTGCTGTTGTTTTGTCAGTCACAGGACTTGCGGAATCTGAGCAAGCTTGGATCCTCTTAACAACTTCACCAATCAGCTTTCTAAAAATCAACCAGTTAAAGTTCATAGGTGCTATAAATCTGAGTTACAAAAATGTATGGTATTTTTGTCAAATAGTCCCTTTATTTGTCGGACATTTTAAAAAAATACAACCAACCCCAAGCTTATACACAACTGACTCAAGGTAAATTAAAGAAGCTACATAGAGATTTACTAGATGAAATTAGGATACAAACAAGCACATTTGTGTTCATCTCCGGCATGTGCTGTATAAGATATTCAGTTACAGAAGCCTGTTGCATAAACCCCATTCGTAAATTTTAATGATAAAACATTATATACATTAAATTGGGATGTATTCAATAGGAGTGCCAGGAGGATAACACTTCTTAAGCGACTTAACCCCCTTTCACAGTAAATAGCCTTACAAAAAGGAGCCAGCATATGATATAACCAAAGTAAGGACTCCATTTCAGCTTTTGGTGCATTGGCCTTAGGCAGAAGACATGTATTTCTAATGAAGGATCCAAGTTTCATCGACGCTGTTGATTGCACATTTGACATGTGGTGGCAGACTTAACATTAGCATAGGTACAGTGCTCACAAGACCAATGATTATCATCAGTCATTCTGCTGGGTGTAGTTCGAATAGTCGCTTTTCCTCTTCCACCTCTCCCCTTGCTGCTCCCTGCAGCATTTTTTGAGCTCGTTGCTTTGCTGGAAGCAGCACCATTACTATCCACATCAGCTAAACCATTCTCTAATGCCCTAACCAAATTCTCAAAGTAGTTTCTAGTCACACTGCAAAAACAAAAGGATCAATACTGATGTCATACTGAAATCAAATTCATAGACCAAGAGAACTGACATATGGGAGATATATACATTGGGGGGGAGAGGGAGGGGACAAATCCCCAGAAACTAAACACTAAGAATGGATTTTTTTGGAGTATGTGTAATATACAAAATGTAATTTTGTTATCACCATATTCCAACTTGAGGTTGTAGATTTACCACAGCTAATTCAAAAATAAGATGTTCATAGCATGTCACTTTTTCAAAGAAACCAGAGGTAAACATAAGTTACATAACCAATTTAAAGTCAAACTTCAATCACAACACAAGAAAATAAAAAATAAATAAAAAGACAGGAATGAGGAATACTTAAAAAAACTGGAACATCTACCTGGTCAATCCAGCTAGTTTAGTGCGAAAATCATTGAATTCTTTAGATGGGCCATCAGCATTCAGGAATAGCTGTAGTTCCTTTTCAGCACATTGATGAAGTCTCTCCAAACCAGATTCTGCCTCACCTGTAGGGAAAAAAGAATCGTTTGTAGGGGAACTGCCACAAATGCAAGACATTACAAACTAAAATTCAAGTTGAAGAATAAAACCTTGTAAGTACTCAAAGAACTGTTTTTTAGCATGTTCATGCTCAGGTAAATAGTAACCATATGAATATGTCCATTTCAGCACCCTCCTGCATTCAACTATCTGCCAACATGAAATAGAAATTATAACGCTCTCCATTTTACAACAGTCAAAAACATTCATATGACCACCTTCAGAAAACAGTTCAATTAACAGTGACGTCATTTGTGCCCTAGGGAACAAAAACTGACTACTCACAGTCCAAAAACATGTAAAAGCTTCATAAAACAATTATACAAATTTGACAATTTATATACCAAGTCCAAAACTATAAGCTTCATTTACCTGTAACCAGGCATCCGTTATGAACTTAAGCTGTGATTCAGGCTGGCACTGTGTGTCACTAAGCTTCTCAATCTGCCAAAGGAAAAAGGGGCAATTACTAGACAATTTTAGAATTCCTAGAAAAAGATATTAAGCTCTTCTTATATGCAAGAAAGTGCCTAAGCAATCCTGCAGAAGTTATATTTTTAAGAAAGAAGCAAAAAAGTTTTTAAGAAAAAAAGAATTGCAACTATGAGGAATGCCAGAAAGGTTAAGACCTGGGCTAGTTATTTTTAGTCAGTTTAATTATATAACCAAAAATTATTCCAAGGTTCAATTCTTTATTACAATGAAAAAGAATGAATAATTTAACACTTTTACTTTCCTGATTTATTATAAGGAAAATTAAAATTTGCAACATCACATTCCATTATTCCTGAATGTTGGAAAACATGCTTAGAAAACAGATTTACCTAGTGCAGTTCACTTCAGTAGTCAAAATCACACACAAGCTAAAACAAAAATTTTGGGAAGAGGAGGGAGGGGGGAAGATGGGTGAAAACAAAAAGAAAAGTATGTATAACATACATGAACAGTTTGCATCTGGTGTAGATCTGCAAGAGCTTTTTGCCTTGACTGCAAGAAAGAGAAAATTAATCATATACTCTTACACCAAAGGAATTCTAGCAAACTAAAACTTAAACCGTGAAGAATTTGGAAATTGTAGATAAAAAAATAGAGATATATGATACTGAATAGAAAAAGTATGGAGTAGTGCATACAGATTGGTTGCTGGCCCACCGCTCATAATAATGTGTGTATCTCTCCAATGAATTCTTTGCCATTTCTCTTCTTCTTTCAGTTTCATCATACTACATGAAACAAGATTTAGTTCAGAAGAAGATATCATTATCAAAATATATGCCAGGGGCAGTAGGCTAATGGTAGTATGAAACCTGAACCAATGAAGTAGAGTATTTCTAGTTCCCTTACCACTCCCTCTTGTTTAGCTGCTTCATACCGATTGCAAGCATAAAATCCACCAGTCCTTTCACCATGGTCTGACCAAGCACCAAGGCATAGCCTATATAGATAGAAATATATCAAGTTCAGTAAAACTTCTCACAAGCTCAAGTTGTTTGAAAATAATGTGAGTCGTTAGCCATGTTAAAGGCGCAAATATAAATGTATCATTCATCCCAATGAAAGGAAGAAGAAAAACAGTGGAAGCAAGAAAAATAATCATGGGAAAAAAAAAACATACCAGCAAAATTCAAATTTACAAGGAGGAGTACATGTCATATGCATGCACCCTTGGTTTTTTTCAATTGGTCGCTTGCACTTGGGACATGGCTTTGAGTTAGCAAGTATCCTGAAAGTCATTAAATTAACAGTTAGGTCAGGGCCTCAAGACTAAGTCTCTAAAAAATAACAGTGTAGCAGTGTATACAAAGGACATTAAATCATAAGATTCAGAGAAACAATGAAGAATCGCTTGAAATATATTACACAATTGATATATAGCTGTACATTATAAACAAAATGTTCAATATCAATCTCACAAGTCAAAATCATAAGTCATTGTTGAAATTATGAGGATTTACGTCGAGAAGGTAGAAAAGAGAAATTCACTTTGATTTGATGTAAAAGATGTTAACTGAAATTAAAAATATAAAACACTGATCCCTATTTATACTCTTAAACCTAATCAATCAAATCAACTAAGGAAAGAAATCATGAAATAGTAGAAAATATGAAAGGCAATCTTAAGAGATCATCTAAGATACTATACAATAGTCTTAAGACTCTAAGATGAATTGATATTGTGAGATATTTTCATATACTCTTATCTCACAAATAGTAGGTAACCAAGTTGTCCAAAGTTTGTTCCTATGCTCTGTTCTCAAGTACAGTTGAGGACAAATTGGCAGAAAAAGGAGGGGAAAACAACCAAACATTTTTACCCCCTCAATTCCTGGGTCCTATTTCATAATTGAATCTGTTTTAATTCCATAACAAGAATAAATACATCTTAATATAATTAAACACCAGGAGTATTTTTATATTTGAACGGTGTTGTATAATTTTGCTCATCTTTAGTGTCGTGTAATTAAGTTATATAAAAGCCCTGGTGTAAGCTGTTTATCAAGATTCAGTTGAAGACAAATTCTAGCGTATAGACCATGTAAGGCATTGGCAGAGGTGGAGCCATTCAAAAGTAGTCAGCAAACTCATTGACCTTGAAATAAATTAGGCATCAAATATTATAATTTCTTATGGCAACTAAAAAAGGCAGAATCAGCACATCACAGCAGACACTCAATAAAATGTCCCAAAGGAATATAGGCAAGAAAATAGTATCTACAGATGTCAATATATATTTTGTACCAGTTCATGTTTTCAGATTCAGCACTATTTTTCAAAATCCACTTTGAAACAGTGCCACAGTCCACTGGACGGTGAGCCTCCTCTGTGCACTGTAGATCCAAAAACACAATAGTTAGCAGAATATAAATATTTTAAAATGCAATGCTATAAAAATCTGAAAGAATCCATATATAACTTACATTCCAGCAAAAGCTATATGAACAGAGGCAAGATACATCATAATTTCCACTGCCAGCATCAAAAGTAACTGCATATTCACAACCTGGAGCAGGACACCACTTGGTCTACACAGAACAGAGAGAGCAGAAGAAATAAGATAATTATGCCAGTAAGACATTGAAATAGAGAAAGATGTCAAAAATAAAAAGCATAGAACTCCATCTATAGCCATAAAGGTAGGGTAACATCGTATGTGAACTAATGAACCATTAATCACAAAATTTTAGGAATTCATGGCCATATGTACCCAGGTGATAATATTGTGGTTAATACTCAAATCAACACGTGAAGAGTTGTGAATGCATAAATTGGGAAAAAAATGTCAACAAATCAAATACAAGACTGCAATTGGCAGTATTATAAGATCTGAGAAGGTACTATATACCTTTACCATCATTATCCATGTCCAAATTCAATATCTACCACATACCTTCTTGTTGTCTTCAATATAAGATCTGAGAAGGTAACGGTCATACTTCTCTTTATCTTCATCAGATGCTAAAAGGCTAATCATATCTTGACCAACAGCAGCACCACAAGTGGGATCAGGACATCTCAGCACCAAACATCCCGGACCATCATTAATTGATGTGCCAATATATCCTAGCATGTCACAAAGGATATAAGACCATAAGAACATGATTTAACAAAATGAGGAAATAATATTAAATGATACATGTATTGGCACTATAACCAAAGAAGAAAAAAAAGTAAAAGAGCAAGCCATGATTTATTAACGATTCCAGATAGTATCTATAGCCACTAAAGAACAGAAGGATGGCACACAAGTAATACCTGCCCAGCATGAATAGCAGTAAGGGTGGCCACAAGCAGCAGATTCAACCTGTGCACGAGGATACGTTTCAAAACAGATGCCACAAGTAAGCTGACCACAAGAGAGGGAAACATGTGAGATAATTCAATTAGTGAAGATTAAATGAAGTCCAAGCAGCATAAGACAAGAAAATTCAACATTGGTAGACCTATTTTAAAGCCCAAACAACCATGTCTCACCTCTCTAGTATTAGAATTCTGGAAAACTGGCTTGTCCAACAAACCAACTGTTTTTCGGACTTGATCTTCATCAGCAAACCAAGCATCATGCACCTTACTAACACTCCTGCATTACCAATTCACTCTCCTTCAGACTTCAGCACAATAAAGATACAAAGCTTTACATATCACACAAAACTGCAATGGCAAATAAGCCAATACAAGGTCGACAGATAACAAATTTACCAATTGTAGTGACGAAGTAGGATGCTTGCAGAAACCCGCGGTATGGAAAGAACTGCCGCTACTCTAGCTATGTCATCCTCCTGCCTTTGCCGGATATCCAATTCCCTCAATATGGTAAAGTTTTGCTGAAATCCAAACAGGGATCCGTCAATCAGATAAGGATAATATGATTGCAGAAACAAACAGAGACACACGTAACACGGTAACACCGTATGTCTTGGACGAGAAATTACAACACTCATATGATGGGAATCCAACAAATGATTATTACTATTAATCTATTATCAGCATGCTTATCAAGATCAATTAAGCACATAATCCAGCCCTACCAACCACACACACTAGTATAGTTCCAAAAATTTATTAAGAACCAATCATAAAGCTTCAACAGTATCCCTTTACATCCATGCTTGAGTGCAGCAAAATCCTCCAACGCAAGAGTACAATTACTTCAATTCTTCACAGTTGGTGAAAACAGGCAACAAGAACACTCACAGCTCAACTGAACAATACAGAGAATACAAATTCAATTGAGAAAGCGATGGTAGCAGTGGAGAAGACCTACCTCGGGGCGGCGAGACTCAATCCGGTCAGAATCGTCAGCATCGTCGAAGTAATCGTCAGCTTCGTCGTCGTAGTCACTGTAATAATCCATGGGAGCGTCCTCGGTCTCGCCACTGTAGAAATCGTCGTCGAGGGACTCCACATCGTTGGCGTCGTGCATATCGTCCTCGGAATCCATGGGAAACCCTAGCGGGAGGGAATTCAGGAACGATCGAAGGGATAGAGAAAATCTAGGGCACCGCAAGCAACGAAGAAGGTGAAGAAAGGAAGGAGGAGGAAAAAAGTGTCTTGCTTTATGGTGATGCTTCTTCCTTTTGATCCTTTCTCCTCCTAACTAACGAGAGGTTTGGAAATTGGAACAATAATATTACGATGATAAAAATATAAATAAATATTTCTTCTTTTATTTATAATTATAATAATAAAGAAGAAGAAGATGGACTGAGATTGTGATTGTGGCAGGTGGGAGAGGAATTAATAGGCAGTAACATGGAAGGAAAAGAGATTAAATTTCATAAAGCGTGGCATAATTCATAAAAAAAGGTATATTTTGATGAAAATGGTAGTCATAGATTACACATTCAGTTACAGATTAATTCTTTTTATTCTTATAGAAAATAATTTTTTTAGTTTTGATTATTTTAAAAATGGTTATGCGTTGATAAGAAAAAGTTTGTATGATAAGGGTGTTAATTTTTAAAATAATTATTTTAAAATAATTTAAATAATAATAATTTGATATATCTTATTATGATTTTAATATAATCGAATGACTTAATAAGATGTAACTGATCATTATAAACTAATTTTAAATATATATTTTATTTTCAAAAAATTTAAATATGTTCTCAGTATCCATATGATATATTCTTTTATGATATTAATGTTAATTGAATGATTTGAAAAATTGTAACTGTACGTATATCAGAAATCAGTTTCAAAATTCATATTTAAATAACAAAAAAATTGATCACTTGTTCTTTTATTTTTTAAAAATATTTATCTTACATTTAATGCAAAATTTTGAAAGAATCTTACAGGAGTGCATTTCTTTCATGTACCCAATCTGTCTCTCTCTTGCTTTTCATTCTTTTGACCTGTTCACCAAGAAAATGTAAACAAGAGTCGGTAAAAAAGAAAAAGAAAATATTAGTCAAAACCAAATTGCAATGACAAAAACAAAAATACTTGCATAAGAACCAGATTGATTATACATTTGATTCCGCAAAAACAAAAGAGAATCAATGGTCGTGTTGTATCGTGACATACAAAACTTGGGGCATGTATTCAAACTGGGTAGAAAGGGATCATCAAATTAAAGTTACTAAGTATTAAAAACCTATTGAAACTTTTGATCCAATCAAAGGGCTTTGGTTTGCAAATTAATTTAAATCTTGAAGTTGAAGATGCAACTGGGATAAATTCGTTTGATGCAAGAATCAAAACAAATGCTGTAGCTATAGGTTGATCGATGTTTTCCACTGTTTTGAAAGCATATACAGCTAGACATGTGTCCATCTATGATAACTGAAAGACGCAAGTTGATGTTGCTTTGTATTATGGAAGGCTTTCAGGTGTCTTTGTCGCGGACAAATATTCCGCGATCCTTATATTTTGATAAAATGGTTTTTTATCTGTTGGTGCTTTTGGTTTATTTGAGCATATGAAATTGGAATGATTAGGACAAAATGATACTACTATATGTCAGGGTAGGTACAAATGTCCAAGAATGGAATTATAAACACACTATCCATGTGAATATTGAGATTGTTCTAGTTTAATTGTTAGTTTTATTTTATCGAATTGAATTTGATTATTTCAAGTAAAAGACGCCTCAAGGTTATAACAGAAAGAAATAAAAAAAAAAAAAAAATGAAACTACAAAACTTTGCATAACTTGGGGTTTATTAGGAAGCATTTGCAAACTTGATTTTAAGGTGAAACAATATTTATTAGGATACTATTATTCTAATTTTTTTATTCAACACAAAAGTTATTTAAATTGTTCCAATTCAAATTTAATTTTGGCATCAGAATAAATGTTTCATCACACCATAAAATATGCAAACATTTAATAACAAATACATTACTTTGTATTTCAATGTGATTTTTAAATAATTTAATGTGATCTGATATATATAGTTGATCTAAGTGAAATTATATTCAGACTCTTAAACATGATTAAGAAAGAAAAAACTATAAAAATAATTAAACAAATTCTAAAAGAAATTAGCCATTAATAAAATTAATAAATACTTCAGCCATGATAAAAGAAAAGAAAATAACTCAACTTAAAAAATGTCCATCAATTGCTTGATGCTTTATCCGCTTCATTTCCTTTCTTTTTGTTCAGGCTTTTATTTTAATTCTTGTTCCGGATAAGTAATCAAAAAGCTTGAATGGAAACTTTATATTAGGGACAGAAATTAAGATATAAATAGGATTAAGGTAAGGACTAGAATGCCTTTGCTGACATCCAAAAGCGAAACAAGCGTGTTAAATTAACTACACTTTCTTAATTATCCTTTTGACGTTCTTAATTATAAGATTGCAATGGAAAGATGTCGATGTACCTTCTTTACTAGACCTTCTGATTTTCCGCGCTAATGTGTGTTAACATTATGTTTTCTGATATTGTCTGGAGTCTATAAGGTAACAATTGCATTGCTAAAATTCCATAAGTTTCGGAACATGTCAGAGAGATCAGACACAATTATAACCGGAAATGCAAATGTAGGATTTCTTAACACATAGTAAAAGAATAATTTGGCTTAGTCACATGTCAAGTCTCTGTTCCATTTTTTCCCCTCTTATTTTAATTGTTGATGGCTTTAATGCATTTGATTCATTGCTTCACATGCATTTCTTTTTATTCTACTTAAGAACACTTTTCTGCCTGACGTGACTTTTTCAAAATTTTGAAAATGAAGTTTGACTTGAGTGCTTCAATTCCTTCCTTCGTCCCTCTGATTCTAATCGTCTTTGTTCTTGAACTTTCGAAATAAAGATGTTGATTGTTTAAAAAAACATTCTACATGTATTTTTCACTAAATATAATTCTACTGAAGTTAAATATCATCATTTTAAATGATAAAATTTTACTTTTTTTAAATATTTAACATAATTATATACTTAATTAACATCAGGAATGGACCTACGTTATGGGGAAGGACGGGGACATGGTCCCCTGAATTTTTTTCCAATTCAAAAAATAATAATAATTTCTTTATTATAAAAAAGCTAATTTTTATTCAGTATAAAATTTGATTTTTTTTTATCAATAAGAATAAAAAGCAATATTCATCATAGTTAGAAGCCCCGACTCCATATCAAGTATCGTAAGTAAATTACTCCCGGTTGTTCAATCATTTGATAACGAGAGTTATTCTTTGATAAATGATGACTATGAATCAGATTCAATACAATTTGATCAATCCTTTTTTCTGTCGTTAAGATAGAAAACTGAATCAAGAATTATCTTTCTTTATCATCAATCGAATCACTGTTCAAGACCCAGGATTCTATTTTATCATCAATCCAATTAGCATTCACGTTTTTTATATACTCCTTTAATAATAAAAAAATTGATTTAAAACTGAATATTATATTTTATTATAATTTCATCATATAATTAGTTTTTATCTCTTAACTTCTTTTTAGATTATAAAATATAATCTTATTTTTTAAAGTAATCTTATCTCAATATTATATTTTATCAAATTTTAGTTATTACATAATCCATTTTTTATCTCCTAAATTTTTTAAATTATAAAATCAATAGTAATTTTAATTTTAAAATAATTTTTTTGAATATTATATTTCATCAAATTTTAATTATTATATAATTAGTTTTTTTTCTTTTGTTAATACCTAATTGTTAAACTTTATTTCTTGCAATTGAAAGAGTTCTTATGTTCTAAATCTCATATAAATGACTGTTATTTGATTGATTGGAGATTATTATACTTTTTAAATTATGGAAATACATAATAGTAGTAATGAGTTACCGAAGTCTCTAACATTGACAAGAGACAAAAGTTGAAAGACACAAACACCACACAAAAGAAAAGAATTTTCGAATATAATATTTAATGTCTTAGTAACTAATACTACACTTCGTTTATTTGATTATTTGTTAATATACATTAAAAATAAAATTATTGAAAAATTAGTATAAATTCAATTATTAATTTATTTCCATGACATATAAGAAAGATATTTTGTATTGTGATAGATTATTAATGTAAATATTTAATATATTGGAACATCAAATTATAAAAAAATTATATAAAAATTAATGAAATATAATTGTTAGATGATTTTTTTTTTGGTTAACCCCTTCTTATTCCAATCTCAGTTCGCCCGTGTTAAGACTTAAGACTCAAATTTGATGTTTTTTATCAAGTAAAAATAATTTTACGTTAACTAATTCAGCCCTTGGCTAGATGATTATTTCAACTATACAAATAGCCAATTAATTATCCAAATACTGTCAAATATGTTATATTTACTTTGCTCGATACATTTGCACATATAATGTTATATTTACATTTGAATTTAGAAGTTCTATCAAAATTGAGTATATTTACAATGATCTATAACTAAATTTTTCACAAAATTTGTTTCTAAAAACAAACACAAAGATATTGATTGTTTTCTTTTTAAGGATCTGTGAGCAAAGTAAAAATATACACACACACAAAAGCGGTCTCTTTTTATGTCTGTGTTATTTACAATAATCTAAACTACATTTTTGTAGAGTAGTTTAGGAGCATAACAAAACAATGAGGAACCGATGATTTTGTATTTGTAGGTATTAGTTTGACTAACATCAATTCTGAAAAAGTAATGAAATAATTAAAAAATACATAAAGTAATGCTTTCAAAGCTTATTTATTACTTCTACCGAGCTAATAAAAATACCATATTTTGATTATTTAAATTGTAACTGAATTACGGCCATAGTTAAACAAGTGGGCCGTTTTATTGGTCCAAAAACAATGGTGAGCTTGTCTTTTGACCAAAAAATAACAGATTTTGAACTTGGTTTTTTTATTTTTGTATTCAACCCCACTCACACACAAAAAAAAATAAAAAAAATAGTACCAAGTTAGGAAAAATCGTGTATAAGATTTACTTATGATTTATTATTATTTAGCCTATTATTATCAGATTTCATATCTTGTAAGATATATAATATAATCACTTTATTCTAATAATTAAAATGTATTTTATTTTATACGACGAGAATGTGCGGTTGGATTTTTTAAGCTTTATTGGGGGAAAATTAGAAAAATGAGAGAAAAGATCGGTGATTGGAACCATCCATGAGATTAAAAAATGCACGGGAAAATGAGAGAGAATGAGTTCTACTAAGGCAGGAGAAGAAAGTCTCTTCATAGTAAGTAACTATTATGAGAGCTTTAATATTATGTTGTAAAATATAAGTAATTCTAGTATGAGAGCTATAATATTATGTGGTAAAATATATATCCAACATTAGTTAATTTATTACTTCATAATAAATATGAAATTATTATTTTTTCTTATATTTTCCGTACTAAAAAATTTACCTGTAAAACAAATGTTTCCTTGGTGAATTAAAAAATATATAAATGACGTCAATGTGTCCTAAGGATCCCCACTTGGGTTGGGTAATAATTCATATTCATCAGCCCAAAACTCCAGCTAACATTTGAGTTGAAAAAATCAAATTTGCATTTTCATCTCATTTTTAAAAATTTCTGCACCCATACCATTTAAATCTGCACATATATAATCAACACATATACACACATGCAGTCTGCATATTTTTTTTATAACCTAAATAATGTATTATATCGCCACAACATATTAATAATTTAATAATTTATTATCAATAAAGTAAAGTCAATTTAGTCACTTATTAAAAATAATTTTGCTTATCACCTATGAGGAGGAAAATTGAATAGAGACCAAAAATCTAATTCCAAAATGGAAATACGCTTTAAAAATTCCCATAATGTTTTTTTGTTACCATTAGAATAAACAAGTCGCATAAACACTCTCGAGTCCACATAAACACATTTGTATCGATGATGTAATGCAATAATCTATGTCCCTAATAGCAATGGCTCGCGTCACACAGTACTATCTAATTGTTTGTAGGGAATGTCCCATTTTCCAATTACCTAGGTTTCAGTTATCGTTGTTGGGAGACACTACACTACAGATACGATACCATGCAAGCTGCATTGCAGAGTTCGACATGCACTCATGACTCACACGTAAGCACGAAACGCAAGCACTAGCGGTTAAATTACTATGTTAGCTGCTACTTTGGTTTCAAATTACCAAAGTGGCCCTGGGGATTTAATTTTGTTCACGCTTTACACTGACGGATATAAGCATAAAAAAAATAAAAAATAATACACCTCAGTGCACAGAGTCACAGACTCAAGAACCAATAGACAAACAAATATCTATTAACACAACGCTCCTCTTTCTTTCTTTCTATCCCTACTTCGCCTCTGTTTCATTTGGCCCGTTGTTTCTCGCAAGCCACACTCTTTCTTTCAAGCTTAAACTCTCTGAAGCCCAATCCTTTATTAATTTACTCAATCTCAGTGTTTCATCATCTGGGTATTACTTATTTCTTCTTCATCTTCAGATCATAGTGCTTTTTGTTTTTATTTTTCTTCTACCCTTTTGAAATCTATTACGTTTTTGAGCTTTTTACTATTCGAATCTACTTGCTTCTCAATAAATAATAACTCTCTGGTTGTTGCTTATTCTAGAGTTCTTCTTTTGAGGGCTTTAGCAGATTCCATTCCTTGAGTCTCATGCTGGATATGCCAATCCTTGATCCTCATTTATGGTTAGTATTTACATATATATATATATATATATATATATATATATATTGCTATTTCTTTCTATTTTCTGTTCTTATTTTAGCTGAATTTTGGATTGGAATATGCGTTTCTCTTGCCCGGTTTTGTTCTTAGTGCTTTTCGATTTATGGGGTTCGAAAGTTTAAGGTGAAAATTTTGTGGATTTCGATTGTTATCATTTCTCTCCTATTACAAGCTTATTGCTTTCATGGTTTATTATGAATCTTCTGCAGATTCTTTATGTTTAAGATTAGAAGCTTATTTTTTTCATTATTTCTCAATTGATTTACAATTTCATTGAACTTTCATTTTTTCTTGTTGTGTTCTTATATGCCCTAATCTTTTCTTCTTCTTTTTAATTAGTTTTTGGGAAGATGCATCTCTTTTGCCTAGCTTTCAGCTTTTTTAAAGACCAACTGAAGTTTTGTTCTATACTCTACAGTGCTAAAAAAAATGGAGTATTTTGTATTTGGAATTTTGGATTGTTTCTCTGAAATTTCAAACCCTGTAAATACAGTTTACTGGTTTGCTCTAGGTGAATAAAAGTGTGCAAGTGCAAGAACAATTGGGCAGGAAAAGTCATTTTCTTTCTAGATAAAATAAAATGGGATACTGTATTTCTTTTACCCCGTAACAATCCAAAGCTATGATATTATTTCAGATCAGATTTTCATTTTTTAGTTAATGCTCTAGAGGAGGCTTTTAAGCTTGAGTTTGTGCAAGCCTTTTTTAGTCATGACTTTACCTCTTTATGCTATTCAACGAAAGTTAACTGTAGTTCCGATGTATGAAAAGATGAGAGAGCATAGATTGAGATGGTTTGGGCACGTTATGAGATGATCACTGGATGATCCCGTTAGAATAAAAGTTTGTTATCAAGAGCTCTGCACAAAAAGAGGTAGAGGTCGATCGAAATTCACATGGGTAAAGGTAGTTAAAAAAGACCTAATAGAGTGAGATATAAATTGACGGATGGTGTGTATTAAAACAGAGTGGAGAAAAGCTATAAGCTTGGTGGACAGTTAAACTCATTAGTATGTCTATGTTTCAGTCGTTCCCTTTGTTTTAGTTCTTTTCCTCTTCATTTCTCTCCTCCTTCTTTCATCCTTTTTTTTTTATTGGGTTCATCTACTACTGACCTCAATTAACTTGGGTTAAAGGTGTTGTTGATGTTGATGTTGACTTTACCTCTTTATGCATATGTTTGTTGGATAAATGGCCTTACCTCTATCTCTCCTAATGAAGCTACTCCAACCTTACTAAATTTCAGCTGATTAAGAATCCTATTGTATCTCTATTGAACATTATAGTATGTGCCATTGTGCCCTTCTTTTTTTTTTTGCAGATATCCTTGTTTGCATGATCACATATTTTCCGAGGATTTTAAAACCATGGGTAGAGGTAGAGGAAAAGGTAAAAAACTAACTGTTACCAATTTTGAGGATCCTGCAAGTGGTGAGGATGAAAAAGTTCCCACGCAAAAGAGAAGAGGGAGGCCACAAAAACCACTAAAGGACGACTTTGATGAAGAAGAGGTAGATAAAATTGAAGACGACAGTGACAATGTTAAGAATGGAACCTCTTACAAAGAGATGAAAAGCCCCAATGCAACAGAAAATGGAAGGAAAAGAAAGCGAAACTCACAGGTAAAAGAGAAATTAGACTCAGTTGAGAAAGAAAATGGCATTGGCAATGGATCAAACACCACTGATGAGTTGACAAAGACCAATGGTTTTAGGCATAATGGAAGCAGGCGCAAAAGCACGCCCCGTCGAGCTGCTGAAGCAGGTGTGCAGTGCAAGTAAGGATAGTAAAAGTTGTGCAATAGCTTTCTTCCTTTTCCACATTATCAGTTAAAATTCATGAGAAGATAGGAAGTGAGGCGTAGTATCATTTATTTTATTTACTTGTTTTGTTTCTTTGTTCTCATTTTTAGTTTCCTTTTTCCTGGGTGAGTCTGATTTGAGGGGTTCCATTTGGTGATACCCTATCATTAATTCCTTTTTTTCTTTATTTCAATCATGAATTTGAGAATTTACAATGCTGGCTGCTGTCTTATAATGCTATAACACTTCGAATTTAATCTTTTCTACTTTGACTTTCTATTTAATTTTTATGCTCCCTCTCCTTTCATCTTCAGATCATCCCAAGGTCCACTAAATGAAATGATGCCTTTGCTTCTAATTATAAGTTTGCAGAGAACTACCCAAGTCTTTACCTTATTTTCTGTATTATTCTCACATGTCTAAAAACCGGTTTTGAGTTTTGAGTTTTGAGTTACCATTCGTAGTACCTTTTGTCCCCCCCTCCTTCTCTCCAACACACACAAAAAGTGTATTAGTCCTTTTATCTTGAGCTTCAAAGATAAAAGGAAAATTCAAATGACATTCATGAGTGCGAGCCTCTGAATTTGAAGTCATTTTGTAAGAGTGAGAAGCAAATGGACCTTGAATGGCACTTGTTAGAAGGATTTAGCACTCTATTTGTATGCTTAACAGGCTATTTGCAGTTTAAATAAGTCCAGATTATTAATAATAAAAACAAGAATTTGGTGCATAAATAGTCCATCATATGCCAAGACTGGTGAACTTTAGAAGTATCTACTTAATTTCTTTAAGAACGATTAATCTTCTGCAAATGCTTGTTTTACACGTATGGTAGTTCTATAATGTATCAAATTTAACAAACTTATCATGCATTTTAATATGTAATCGAATGATAATATAAAAAAACACTTTAAGCTATTAGTGTATATCCTATTTTTTCTTTAAAACATTTCAAGTGTTATTTAAGTTTTGAAATTCAAAATTATAAGAGTATGAAAGTAATTAATTTTTAAATTCTCTTCCTTCTTATAAACCAAACAAGAAAATTAGAAAATGGTTATCCCCTTTATTAGGATATCTCATCTTTACTTTTAACCATGCAAAATCGGATGAAAACTTACTTTCCTTACTACTCTTCCCCTCTTTCTTTTTAACTTTCATCTTTTAAATCAAATAGAGTCAAAGAGTTAGACATTTTCTCGTGGATAAAATGGTGTATATTTATTTGCACTCTTTAAGCCCGAGTCGTCAACATAATGTTGGAAATAAGATGGTTCTTTATACAATTTAGTTCAAATTATAATTTTTTGTTGCATACTCAATCAATTGAACTAGATTTTCTTGACAATTTAAATTAGAAATGATAACTAGGTTCCCCCTCTTCCAATAATTGGGGTGTAGGTCACTTTTTCATATTGATCTTTTGGTGACATCACATTCCTCGCTCCAGCAACACTACAACTCTAAATAAATTATCTGGATTTCTTATGTTAAAAATAGAGAGCAAACATTCTTTCATTTTCTTGAAAGAAAAAAATACATCGGTCAAGATCTATTTGGACAAACTTGTCATCTTTTTGTATTGGATTGGACCGGTGCTTTTGGAAAGCATGATATCTTAGAATAAAACTTCCTACACCTCTAAAATTGCTTCCTGCACCTCCATTAAATTCTGGAATGTAATTTTTCATTCTGGATCGGGCTTTACATAATTCAATGGAGATACAGGAAGCAATTATTGGAGGTGTAGGAAACAACACTCGTCATCTTATCCTTCTTTGGCCCAACGAATATAAATGTCCAATGACCTTATGAAAAAGAGCCGCTAGTTAGCAAATATTTTAGTATGAACTCAATGTTATAATCTTTTGTTTGCTTTTATAAATATTATTATTATTACATCGTTAGTGTTTGAACTTTGTTAAATCTAAACTTATTATTTCCATTAAAAAAAAGCCAATGCTTCGTAAATAAATGAAAATTGATAAATTAAAGATAAACATTTAAACTCAAATAATAAAAATGTAAATTGACAAAATAATAAGATTTGAAATAAATAAAAAATGACACTTGTATTTAAAGGTAAAACTTAAATCTATTGTTTACATTAATAAAAACTGAACCTTCCTTTTTAAATGAAAAAATCTGGAATATATATAGTTTAACATATGACAACAAAAGAGGACAAGAGCAACAGATCAAACCATGTTTGAAACATGAGTTTGAAAATCCGCGCCGTGCCTGCAGTCTAATAAATTAAATTAGAATTACATTTAATTACAAGTTGTGTCTCTTTTTTTTATCATTACAAATGAAAAATAAGTATTAAAAAATTTACAATAATTTACGTATTTTGTGTCATTTGATCATGAACGACAGAGTTTCCTTGATGATTGTTTTTAGTTATAACAAAATACTGGTAAAGTTTTTCACCTTATAAAAGGGACCTTAATTTACACCACGCAAAACTTGTTGATGCATAAATTAAGTAGAATATTCCTCATGACATGACATGGCGGCATACATTTGCAGCATCAGTTGCAGCTATTCTCGATGTTTCTACACTCAATCGAAGCAGCTTCCCACAAGGCTTTATTTTTGGGACAGCATCCGCGGCGTATCAGCCGGTATGTCTCTCTCTTCTTAAATCCTATAAATTAAAGACAGTCTTAAAGTCTATTAGCTAAATGATCTAAGTTCAAATTAAGGTTTTGGATTTAACGTTGTAACTATCAAAATATGTGTTGATATATATACATATATGTAGTATGAAGATGCGGTAAATGAAGGTGGTAAAGGAGCGAGTACATGGGATACTTTCACAGTTTCACCCATAAATATCCAGGTTTCTCTCTCTCTCTCTCTCTCTCTCTCTCTCTCTCTCTATATATATATATATATATAACACGCTAGCAATATCAATATCAAGTAGAAGAAGGGAAAACACTTTTCCTATTTATATTTCCCTCTTATTTATTGATAAAAGAATTGTTTTATTTTAATTTTATCGTATTTTCTGTTAACTATGAAAATATATATAGATTCAGTTAACCAACTAAGCTTGTAATTCATCATAGTTTTTCTAATTAATCATCTATGGAAATATAATATAATTTTTTGCAAGGTTCAATTCGTTTGGTTTCAATTTTAAGAAAAACTCAAAATTTAATATTATTGATTATGAGAAAATTGATATTAAAAAACTAATTTAACTAAAATTCAAAGTCATTATTGCTTATTTAATCTCATTTGATAATATAGTACTAAACATATTTATCTATTTTTTGATACATTTTTAAAATATATATATATATATATATACAATGAAGCTGTACATATTTATCTTCTAAAAGTTGCCGATCATATTTAGTAGTGTCATTAAAGACTGGATCATAGTAATTAAATTCGTATAGACATGAAAAGTATGATTCTTATTTTCAAAATCTAATCCGTTAACTTCTATTTGCATCTTTAGTGATAGATAAAAAAAATTAAGAACAGTTTAATTATAAAAAGAAAAATTAAAAAAGAAAATTACTTGGGACTTACATTTTTCTTTTCTTTTAATATAAGAGAGTGAAAAAATTATTTATTATTTATTACAGTAAATTTTTTAGCTGTCTCTCTATTATTATACAAAAAAAATGATAAAAAATCATTAAGTATTTTTATCTCATTTTTAATTAATATTCATTTAGTAAAATTATTTTTCTCTTATTTTTTATTGATAGTCATTTTTAATTTTAATAATATTTTTCTTTTCTTTCCCTCCTCTTCCTCTTCATTTT
>PYAF01000917.1:1006168-1019863 GCA_007407185.1 Glycine tomentella
CAGCTGACTGATATGGGATCTTTGACATCTCGTCTCTTTCTTCATCACTGGTTGGACTTTGCTTCTGACTCAACTTGAAGTGTCCAGCCAGAGGAGTACTAACGGTCTTGCATTGGTTCATATTGAACCTTTTCAGAATTTTCTCTATGTACTTCTCCTGAGATAACCATATCAGCTTCTTTGATCGATCTCGGATAATCTTCATTCCGAGTATCTGTCTCGCTGCACCAAGATCTTTCATAGCAAACGACTTGCTCAGGGCTTTCTTGAGAGCATTAATTTTCATCATGTTTTTCCCAACTATCAACATTTGCCTCGTTCTGGCTGGTCATCCCACGTTCTTTTCTTCTGGCCTCTTCATTCAACAGGCTATCTGCAACTGAATCCATTGTCAACTTTCCTTCTGGAACCGAGTTGCTGAGTGTCACCACCAAAGTATCCCAGCTCTCTGGCAATGAGCTGAGGAGCAAAAGTGCTTGCAACTCATTATCGATCTTCATGTCAACCTTAGTTAATTGATTGACGAGCCCTTTGTATGTGTTCAAGTGCTCGATCATGCTTTGCCCGTCCCTGTAGACTAACTTCACAAGTCGGCGCACGAGAGCTGCTTTGTTGCGTGGGGTCTTCTTCTGAATTAAAGAGTCCAACTTTGTCCACAGTTCATGAGCGTTTGTGTACGTTGACACGTGCTCGAACAAACTCTTGTCAATATACTTGCGAATCATGGCTACTGCCTTTCGGTTGAGCAGTTCCCAATCTTTGTCGCTCTTCCCTTCTGTCTTGTTTGCTGACAAAATCGGCTCATGTAGCTCTTTACAATAAAGATGATCCTCCATCATGGGTTTCCAATACGTGTAGTTCTCTGCGGTGAGTTTGAACATGTCTCCATCGAGTGCTATAACTCCTTCCATTTATGAACAGTACCGTATATATAAACAGTACCGTATGTGTGAACAGTACTGTATGTGTGAATAGTATTGTATGTGTAAACAGTAGCGTACGTATGCTTAGTACGTATGAACAGTACTGTACACATGAACAGTACAGCCGCCCAAATAGTGATGAACAGTATGAATAGTGATGAACAGTACTTTCCACTATTTAAGCCAGCTCTGATACCACTGTTGGGTAGGTAACCCCATCTATTTGCGGAAGCGGAGTAAATCTGTGAAATAAAAATATAATAAAGATACTACACAGAGAACACACCAAAATTAACGTGGAAAACCTCCTCAATGTGAAGAGTAAAACCACGGGACACTTGTCCAGAAAAACATCCACTATGAAAGTAGGATTACAAAGATAATCTCTCTAGTAAGACTAGAGGTATACACTCAAAATATATATCTCACCCTCTAAGGATGGCTTACAAATTTTATCTCTCACTGGGAGGATTTATCTCTCACCAATATGGTGGAACTCTCTCTTTTTCTTTCTGAGGAACTCTCACTCTCAGAAGAACTCTCTCTAACTCACCTTCTTCTTCTTCTTCTTCAAATGAACGTTTCCTCTATTTATAGAGGCTGAAGCGCACAGTAACTGTAATAAAAAACAATCCTGCTTTCGGTGCTTTCGGTGGATGCGCAGTTTTCAAAGTGCACAGTAAAGTGCACAGTAAATTTTAATTTTTCAAACGCACCGAAAGCGCACAGTAAAATTAATTTTTATTTGCGTGGGCCCCACTTGCTTTGAAAACGTTTCCTCTCCGTCTGTTAAGGAGGAAACTGTGCCAACATGGACTTATTCTTATATATATATATATATATATATATATATATAATATTTTTTTAAAATAAGATTATATTTTAATATTTTATAATGTATTTATTTTCATAAATGTAAAAATTTATACTGTCAGTGAATAAAATAATCTCTTCGAATATACTTTTTAAGAAATTGTTTTCAACTAGCTTTCTTTATATTTTAATTAAACTCTTTCATAAGTGTCGATAAAAACAAAAGAAATGGATTGCAAAACCTCTCTACCTACCAAGAGCCTATTTCTTTTTCAAGTCATTTCACTTCTTTCATCTTCTATTTGAATAGTCTATTGGTCCCTTATTTATTGCTTTCGTCCATTTACTTTATCTCTTTTAAAAGATAATTATTTTTATTCATAAAAAGTTGAAATTAAATATAAAATTTATAATAATTCAAACATCTTGTTTATTTATTTAACTGAGTTATACTTGTTAGGTCAGAAGACAAACCTCTGTTTAGTTGTACCGTTACATTTTTTTATGAAAAATTCAAGGGATTTTTTTTCTTATAATGATTTATTTTCTCTTATTTATTTATGAAGAGAAAGTACTTTGTGAGGTTCGCATATTTTAATTTTTTATTTTTAATCAAATATAAAATCTCTTCGTTTTTTAAAAAAAAATCTTTCTCGTTTTCTTCTAAAACTGGAACAGTGACTTACGTTTGGCCAACTCGTTTGCCTCGTGGCTATTTCTTACCAATTCTTAAATTTTGATATTCGACAACTTTGATCAATACAGCGCCTTTAAAAAATATTATCCGGATCCATAACAATTGATTACATTGATTAATTTTCCTTATAAAGTTCTTGAACATAATTATTAATCAATACTATTATTATAATCAAACTATAAATATTATAATAATTATTTATTATTATAAATTATTATTAAATAATTAAGAAAACTCTTATTTTTCATAATTAAATACGAATATTATCAATGATCATAAATAAATCTGATAAAGATATATAAAATATTATGATAAGAATATATTATAAATTATTTAATAATTAATTATTAATAATTTAACATGTTATAAGAACTATAAAAAGTAAAATAAAAATTAACTTCTTAGGCGAGTCAAATTGGACCAAAGTTATTGTTGGAAAGCTAAAACTGCCCGGTCCCCCTATACATTTATCACCGTATGTCGTGCCGTTTTGGTTTCACATTTTTGAATGTGATTAATAGTTTTCAAATTCTCAACTGTAAGAACGGCGGAGATTAATTCTTGATGATTAAAAATTATTTTTACGTGTAACAAAATTAATAAAGTAACTTTGCCACCTAGCTTATATAAAGGACTTAAACACAGAAACACTGTGCATTGAGCAGTATTCAGAATCATCGTTCAATATATGACATAACATGGCATCATAGGCATGCAACACGTTTATTGTTAGCACGTTAAGATCAGTTGTTACTCGTGCCGTACCAGCTCAACCTGTTGTTCCTATTCTCGATGTTGGTTCACTCAATCGAACCAGCTTTCCTGTCGGCTTCACTTTCGGGGCATCATCCTCCGCGTACCAGGTATACATTACAACATCAGATAAAAATAAAATAACTACTCATCATATTGATATTCATGTGAAATTTTGTTGGTGATTAATATATGTCAGAAAATTAATTTAATTAAACATTTTTTAGTAAATTATTTTATTTTAATTATATTTTTTCCTTCAAAATGTTCAAACTGGATAATAACTTGCCTAAAGAGACTAATTAAGTCAATTTTACTTAAACGAATGATCAATATTGGTTTAAAATAATGATTTAATTTTCGATAAAATATATGATACAAATGTGTAAATTTATTATAATTTAATTTACTCCCGTGTTTTTTTAAGTAATTACCATTTATAGTTTATTTCCTAAAGGCTAAACTAGATCATGTACATAGTGGATTTAAAATCCTGGTAAGATCAATCCTGGATTTGCATTAATTTGATTCCAAAATCGTGCCATTTCGTGTTTTGAAACAAAAGCTTGTTATCAATAAATTCATTCTAATATCCACATCCTCAATAAATTTGAATCTCCGGTTAAACTAAGTTTATTAATGATTTTGCTGTGTTCATAATATGTATGTCAGTATGAAGGTGCGGCAAAAGAATATGGTAGAGGACCAAGTATATGGGATACTTTCACCCATGACCATCCAAGTATTTTGCTCTCTCTCTATCTCTATAACATGCTATCAACTATAGAGGAAGATAAAACACTTTCCTTGTTTTTATTTCCCGCTCAATTATTTTAATAAAAAAGGAGAAATTTTTCTATATTAATTTTATTGTACGTATTTTCTGTTACTGATTTTATAGATTCACCTAACTAATTAATCCTATTATTACATACATATTATGAACACAGCAAAATCATTAATAACTTTTTTTGTGAAGTTCGTTTGGTTTAAAATATAATATTATTAATTATTCTAATTTATAATTAGTATTTATTTTTTATTTTTTCAAATATATGCCAGTAATAATAGGATAATGATAAATTTAAAATATTATTTTAGGAAGTATAAAATATTTCAAGTCTTTGAGGGGTTAATTAGTCTTTAGCTAATTAGGCAGAAATACTCTAGCTAGGTTCAACAAAAAAATTAACATCTAACCAAAAATTTAAAATTATCATTTTATGACCTCTTCTTTTTGTAGCATTTATAATTTATTTAGGTGTAAAATAATTTTTTTCATGATTTCGTTTGCAGTTCAGAAACAATTAATTACAAATTATCCAAATTCAATATCCGGTGTTTTTTTTTTTTTGTATTTCATGAAGTAATATTTTTTAATTAAAATACGATTTAGGAAAATTATAATAATTATATAATTTTAAAATAATATTTGTTTTTAATTCTTTTTAAAATTATATTATATTTTTAAAAAATATTAAGCAAACTAATATATAATTAATTAAATAATAAATTAATTCAGAAAAAAAAAACTAATGATAAATGAATGTCTAACCTGTAGATAAGATAGCAGATGGAAAGAATGGAGATTACGCACTAGACCAATATCACCGCTACAAGGTACGATCCGAATTCCGAATGGTGATAGGAAATCAACTTAAATTGCTTTTAATTTCTCGTGTTAATTTTATATGTCAGGTAAGGAAAATATACGTTAATTGCTATAACTGCTTTTAATTGCTCTTTTTTTTTTCTCTCACTGCTGCTTTTAATTGCTCATATTGCCATAAAAAAGTTGTTCATCTGCTATATAATTTTAGCAATCATATATTTCATGTGTTAATTGCTTTTAATTGAGATAGCTTTTTGGTACAATTTTAATAACGTTAACTACTTTCAAATTGGTTTTGCCATATATATGGGATGAAAATGGCCTCAGGGGTCTTTGGCTTTAAGACCTCACCTTGCCTGAATTATTTATTATAAATATCAAACTAATATTTTTTGAAAAAATTGTTTAAATAAAAAATATCAGATTTAAGTTTTAAAAAAAGTTTATTAAATCTATCAAACTGACCTATTTAATATATATATATATATATTAAATATTAAAAATAATATATTTATTTTTTTAAAAATATTTTTTCTTATTATGAAGGTGGATGGTCAATTACTTTAAAAAATCATCTTGAAAATCTCATAAAATAATTATTACTTATTTGGAAATATAAATAAGATGTTGAGACATTTTTCTGTTTAAAAATTATTTCTTTAACTTTTCTAAATTGATTTAAAATGTTTTGTAAATTAAATTTTTATTAAAAAAATAAATTTTTTAATAGGCTAATAGGTCAAACTAAGCTTTTAAATAAGTCAGAACAAACCTAAAAAAAATCTACGATATATGACAGATAAATAGATTAGACAAAATTTTATATTTTTAAATCAGATCAAGTCAGACCTAATCAAATCAAATCTGACCTGAACTATTTTCATCCTTAGTAATATATATGTTAAGTTTTTTTTTTTTTAATTTGATAGATAAACTAAATTATATAAGGGAAGTTAATTTTAACTATAGATCACTGCATTGTTTTGATCATTAGGTTATCGTATTGTTAAAAAAAAAAACTAAAGATCATGTATGTACCAAAAAAAAAATTATAGATCATTGTTGATTTATGTGTTAAACTTTTGTTCCCTGTTTTTTTTTTTTCTGTCCCTGACTGTGATAAAACTATAAAATCGAAAGAAAAATTAACTTATACACTACAGAATTTTAGTATTTTTTAACTTGCTGAACATGTACATCACAGGAAGACGTTGAGATCATGAAAGATATGAATTTGGATGCATATAGGTTCTCTATCTCTTGATCAAGAATCCTCCCAAGTGAGTTAAATATTGGTGATCAGTTTTATCTTTTAATTATCTTAAGAAAATGATTTGTGTTAACTACTTTAAAAATATATGATTTATTTATATATAGAAGGAAAACTTAGTGGAGGTATAAATCAAGAAGGAATAAATTATTACAACAAACTCATCGATGAATTGCTGGCTAAAGGTAAGAATTTATACTTTATTTTCTTGATATAATTTTAATTGAAGTTTAACATTTAACAATCATGTAGAATTAATTAAATATTAACATTGCAGGTTTACAACCCTTTGTGACCCTTTTTCATTGGGATCTCCCCCAAGCTTTAGAAGATAAGTATGGTGGCTTCTTAAAACGTTACATTATGTGAGTGATACAAAATTTAATTTTTATTTCAATTATACATATCATATTTGCATATATGATTACATATGTATAAGAGGATAAGCTTTTTAAATAGAATAAATTGCATGTTGTATTTATTTTAAGATAATGTACTATTTGTCTTTTAAGATAATTCATTTTTCAAAATAGTATTACCTAATTTAATATGATAAAATCAACGTTTTTTTTTTTTTTACAAATTTATCTTCATTAAAAGAGTTAGAACGTAATTTTTAATTCATTTAAGTGTTTAAATATTAATAAATAAGGATTGCTTAAAAAATTAATAAATAAGGATATTACATGGTGCTGCAACCTTAGTTGTGATTTTTTTTTTTTTTTTACCAAAGTCACCCTTACTAAAAGTTAGTAGTATTTTTTCTTCTTCTAAAGTAACATGTATTTGAACTCAAACTAAAACACATAAATAGACATATAATATGAGATTGATGCATTATCGTTTCAAATTATATTAACATCAGTTTTAGTTCTTTAAATATGAAAAATGATATTGATTTATTTTTAAGAATAATATTAATGTAGTCACTTATTAATAGAGATAAAAGATTACTAACTATCGGTCATTAAAAGTTATTATTATTTTTTAATATCAATCTGTGTGCAAAAGGATAATTTTAATACCGACTTTTATAATTAAGGGCATTAAATCGATGCTATATTTTTTAAGTAGTAGTGTGATTTCCACATAACTTTTTTTTTTTACTGCTCCACATAACATTTTAAGGACTAAATTGAATACTTTTATAATAAACAAACCAAAATGAACATAGGAATTTTATGAGTTTGAATCATGGATATTAATGTATCGATATCTATCATACTTTTTCTTGTGTGTTTTGCAAACAAATAAAAGGCACGTAAGGCACGTCAGCATAGGAGGAAGGAATTCCATGTTGGCACTTGGCACCCCTACTCTTACCAACTAATTAAATAAATAAAATATTCGTCATGAAAATTTTGATATAGTGTTACAAACTAAATATTCCAAAACTTTAACATCTAAGATAAAAACCTTTTTTTTTTGTGGCAAAAACATCTGAGATAAAATCTCTTTAACAATATATACCCTTATATTTTTTTAATTTGCTGGATATATATACCCTTATAATTATATTGTACGTACATCTGAATTATTATTTTAAATGAGAGCAATTTTAAAAACTATTTTCAATTAGAATATTTTTAGACAATTTTCTTAAACGAAAACGCTTTTAGGAATTATTATCACTTTTATTGAGTCACATATTTTACTCTAATATCATATATGAAGGATTTTGTTTTATTTTAAATTTTTATTTCTTTCAAATGTACCTTTTAATTTTAATTTGATTTAACAACTAGCTCAAAAAAAATATTTTATCGATTACTCAAACTACTCTTCTTTTCTGTTTATACACATACTTAATTTTCTTAGTTTTTAATTTTTCGTTTATTTAATTATTTTCATAATTTTTTTCTTAATTGCTTATCTCTTTCACTTCCATTATTTTTTTAAGAATATCATTAGTTAAAAATAAAATTGTATCACAATATAAATTATTTATCATAAATTCAAAATATAATTTGTTTCTTAAAATTTATTTATTTCTTATAAATTTAAATTATATAAAAATAAATATTCATCCAATGCATTATACAAGCCAAAATACTAGTATAAGATAAATTACTAATTTAGTAATATATTTTGTTGGATGTATTACAATTGATAATCCTTTTTTTTCACTATTTTGTTATACTATTGCTTAATATATATTTTTGTTGTATATCGTCCAATATCATAATTTATGATTAATTTTCAGAGATGATTTTCAAGACTATGTGGAACTGTGTTTCAAAGAATTTGGAGATAGGGTGAAGCATTGGATTACTTTTAATGAACCGTATATTTTTAGCGGGAATGAGTATGCAACGGGGGCGATGGCACCGGGTCGAAGCTCTAATTAGCTTTCATGGACTAGTGGAGCCACAGAACCTTATGAAGTTTCACATCACATACTTCTTGCTCATGCAAAAGCTGTCCAATTGTATAGGAAAAAATATCAGGTTCTTTATAACCATGACAATAACATTTTAATATTTAAAGTTTATTCTTCAATATTGTTAAGATCTAAGCATTTTTTATTATTTTTATTGGCTGACATCCAAAAGACTCTACACAGGTATCTCAAAAAGGAGTGATAGGCATAACCCTTAATTCTAGATGGTTCGTGCCCTATTCAGATAATGATCCAGACAAAGAAGCTGCCAAACGAGCACTTGACTTCGAGATTGGATGGTAAATGCTTAACTTTACATTAGAATATCATCGTTCTCCAAATAAATATAGGTTAGCTATAGTCTAATTAAGGTGAATCTAGTAAGGTAAGAATGAAAATAAGGAATATAGTTGAGTATATAGTGTGATTGGGGACAAACATACTACAATCCAAAAATAAAATCATTTGTAAATCCTTTTAGTTTAATTATACTTTACTTAACTTATACTCCGACTCATAAATGAAAATCTTTGTTTTATATTCATTTTTTTTATTAAATACCAAATCATTTCACTTGAAAACGAAAAAAAAAAATGGATATCACAATGAGTATGACAAAAATAGCAAGGTCCAAGATAAACAATTAGGTTTAAATATAATTTTAATGTTTCTATTTTAAAATAGAAACATTTAATCCTTCTATTTTTTAAAATTCATAATTTGAATATCTTTATTTTAAAATAGAGACATTGGACAAACATACTACCATAATAATTTTATTCATTCTATTAAACTTAAAGCGTTAATCGTTAAGAGATTAAATATGACATATATTAAACAAATAATCTTGTGTCATGTCACTAAAGTTAAACCACATTAGGTTAATTTCTTACCAATTGTCGCTTTTTAAATTTTATGGAGTGATAAAAAATAATAAATGTTATAAAATTAGAGAATTAAATGTCTTTATTTTAAAATAGAGAGACTAAAAATATGAATTTTAAAAAATAAGAGGACTTAATAACTCTATTTTAAAATAGGGTGACCAAAATTACATATTTTAAAAAATAGAAAAACTAAGATTACGTTTAAGCCAAATAATTGTTAAATCAATATTTTTCATCCTTTTTTAGGGTAATCTTTTGCGTGGACCATCACAAAACTATCTTTCTAATGTTAATGACATATCATTATGGTACATAATCGCATGTCTCACAAAGACCTTTGAGTCATTGAGTGTATATGTTTTTCCATATGCCTTTGAAGATTAGGCTATAGATTTGGGCTATTGTATGCATATGGGTTATATATAAGGAGAGAAATGAATGATTAACTTATACCAATAATAATTCTAAAAGAATTATTTTTTATTCTCATCATTCATTTTTTAAAGTTTAACCGTTAGATTTTAAGAAATAAATAATAAAGATGAAAAGTAATTCCAAAATAATTAATACTCTTGGTGTAAGATGATTTATCTTATATATATATATATATATATATATACAAACAATTAACTTTTAGTAATTGTTATCTTTCTGCATTTATTGTTCCTAAAAAAAGAATTTTTTCTTATATTTAATCTAAGGTTGATATATAAATGGGTCAACTTTCAAACATTATGTATCTCCTTCCTTCTCTTGTCTTTATTTATTTTTCTTTCTTTCACTATAATGTATAATTCATGCACATGATTCAATGGTAATTAATTCCTAAAATGAGGTGTATATATAGTTAAAAGAGAACATAAAGAATCTAAAATTTGGTATTTACATTTGTAACAATGGTTATAGGTACATGGAACCATTGACATCAGGAAACTATCCAGAAAGCATGCGTTCTCGAGTTGGTGGGCGATTGCCAACGTTCTCTAGAGAGGAAGCCGAGCTTGTGAGGGGTTCATTTGATTTTCTTGGACTAAACTATTACACTACTAATTCCGCTGCCTATAAATATTACTTTGGCTTACCTGATCTATTTACAGATCCTCAAGTCAAACTTGGATGTAAGGGTGCCTTTATCTATAACATCTCTAAATGATATCTATTCAATTTTATAATATCATGTTTTCTTTTTGTCTGTGGAACAGTGGACGTAGTTCATCGTCGCAACGGAACCGATGACGAGACGTCTCCTATAGGTCCAGTGGTATGTATACGACCATGCCAAATTATAACGACGTATTATCATTTAATATATAATAACTCTATTTGTCATTACCTACATTTGCAGCCAGGTTCAAAGTGGTTATGTGTTTATCCCAAAGGAATTAGAGAATTGTTGCTCCATATCAAAAACGTGTACAACAATCCCTTGATTTATATCACTGAAAATGGTAATTACGCTAAACATCATATTTAATATCATCCTTGAAAGTTACCCTAAAGTTAATTTATAGACAAAATTGTTAAGAGTACATGTGAACTTTATAATAAAGTTAGATGCAAAATTACTTATAACATTGATGTATATCGTTTTTCAATTTTAGGGATGGATGAATTAGATAACTCAAGGCTAACATTATCGCTCGAGAAATCTCTTATAGATATTTACAGGATCGATTATTATTATCGTCATCTTTTTTATGTTCATTCAGCAATGAGGTAATTAATGTTTTTTCATATATTTTAAAAATTTATTGTTTATAAATCTAATTTATTTATTTTTTACTTTATAAGGGATGGTGTGAAGGTAAAGGGATATTTTGCGTGGTCACTGCTAGACTGTTTTGAATGGAATAGTGGTTATAAAGCTCGATTTGGATTGAACTTTGTGGATCACAAAAATGATTTGAAGCGATATCAAAAACTCTCTACAAAATGGTTCAAGAATTTTTTTAAAAAGTAGGAGACTTTATATAGTTCCCAATAATAATGTAATAAGTTCAATTATGAATTATTATATGTTTGTTATTTCTCCAAAAGGAAAATATATTCCTTAAATTATTCTATCTCAAATATATCATATTTGTCTATGTTAAAATGAATGGTATATCCAAAGATTAAAGTATAAGTTATAATTTCTAATTAAAAAAAATCCTAAGATTAAAATCAAATGGGTATATATGTATAACAAATTACAAACTTTTTAAAATTCAACCATTAATTATTTTAAATGG
This sequence comes from Glycine tomentella, assembly GCA_007407185.1. NCBI lineage: Eukaryota > Viridiplantae > Streptophyta > Magnoliopsida > Fabales > Fabaceae > Glycine > Glycine tomentella. The sequence goes on from PYAF01000917.1 coordinate 1,017,735, forward strand.
ACACTTTAACATTTAAAGTGCAACATTCACGTTAGTGGGGTTTAATTTTATTTTTTTACGTGTGCACATTTATTTAGATGCATTTTTCTTTTTAATTTCACCATCTCTTTCAAAAGGTAATATAATAGAAGATTTTATGAGTTATCAATAATAAATCAATTAAGTAAATGTTTTGTGCCCAAATATATTGCAAAGCGTTATTAAAAGCATGTTACAATATAATTATAAACACGACTACCTTTTAGGCTTTTACATCTATGATTTAAATGTCTTTTATTACTAGCTTTCTTAAATAATTGAATTCATTCTTGTTCACAAAGAACAAAAAATGATTCAAAGTTTTATTTTGAAAAAAAAATCAAGCTTATATAAAATTCATCGTTGCCCATAATTTTACTTGAATAACTTTAGTTTAATTATTACGTTTTTTTAAAGGAGTTTAACTATTATAGTTAACAAATTATTTCAATGATATGCTAGTCATGTTTAAAAATAATAATAAGTTGTCAAGGTAACAAATTATATATATTTGACCAGAACAAACATCCTATATGTTAATAAATTCACATTTCACACACAAAACAGATAAAGAAAAATATAATTAAATAAAAAGACGCAGTCTCAAACAAAAGGCCTACAGAAATACGATTATAGAAATGACATCAACAAATTATATACATATCTAAAAAACATCACATTTTATTGAATTTTGATCCAATTTTTTTTAAAATAATTTAAACTGATCGAACCAAATTACATATTATTTTATTTAATCTTTAAATCAAAAGACTTTTTAACCCAAAACCAATATATAAACAGATCCATGTTTTTAAACTGGTCGTTCACGAGTCCAATATCCTAGCTAATACCCAAAACTAGAGGATCGGGATGAATCTAATTAAATTATAGCTCTTATGCTCAACCACACAAATCTTATCTTGTATATCCTAATGCAATTCCAAACTTTACGGGAAATATCTGTGAATAAAAAAAGATATGTATATGTCGAGGGTTGATAAAAGTATACTTTTACCTTTCTTTTTAATTGAACTACATTAATAATTTATACAATTTTTTTAATACAAAAAGTTCGATTATCTCTCTATTTTAGGAAGATAATAGTATTTTATTATTTTTTCTAAAATATAAAAACTAATTTCTCTATCTTCTCCCACACATTTTTTCTCTCCTTTATCACCTCTCTGGTGTAGTCTCAGTCAAAATTTCCAAACTCTTTCCTTCTTATACATTCATCTTCTCACCTCTAACAACTGAACAAATATCTTCTGAATTTGGTGCTGCTTTGTATTGCACATAATAAATATTTTTTATATAATTATAATTTATAATAAATAAGTATTTTAAATATAAAATTATATCGTAATTAAATTTTTAAATTAGTGCTTATGAATATATAATTATATTTTAAATTTAAGATAAATAATTTATACTGTGATACATTATTATTATTTTTTTATCATTTTTATTAAAAATTTATTTCAATTCAAGTTAGAATTAAAAATGTTAAAAATGATGGATTAAAAGTGATGAGAAATTAAGTTAAATGGCTCGGATGAAGTTAAAATATCATATGCATGTTAGGACTTAGTGCCCTTTTGCTCTCACTTCTATACTAGGTATTTTTGGGTAGCCTCAATACAGGTTTTGTATCTCATGAGTCCTGACATGAGTTTTGGTGTAGTTCTCCATGCTTTTTTTATCATTCCTTTTTGATATTAAATTTGGGTTGTGATTGATAGGAATATTGGGAGCTTTATTTATTTTATCGAAAAAGAGTGTTTTTTTTAATTATCATTTGTGAGTAGATTTAAAATTAATTACTAAAGAGTAATTCGTAATATGTGTTACGAATTATAAGTTAAAAGTTGTAATTTCTATTATATTTTTTTCATTTTTTAACTAAAATCATAAAAAAATTTATGATTTCAGTTTATTTTTTTTTATATTTACTATTTTTAAGTAGTAACATTTTTTTTTTACTTTTTAAACTGAGTAAAAATATTTACGAATATTTTTTTTTACGAAATTCTAAGTTGTAAGTAGATTTTTTTTACTTGCGACTTCAAAGTTGTGAGTAAGTATTTTTTTTCAAATATTTTATAAAAAGA
>PYAF01000917.1:1019963-1041797 GCA_007407185.1 Glycine tomentella
TTTAGTCATGTTAATTAACTCAAAAATCGTACACATGTTATGACTAATAACTACTTTTATTACTAAATTATAATATATTTTTAATATCAAAATAATTATTAAAATAAAATTAACTAATATTATTGTAGCAAATTATTAATTAACTAATTATAAAATTTAATTAACAAAATAAAAAAATGATAAAATCCTATTAGAAGTTGTAAAAAGAAAAGGAAAAAACATCTTACTTATGACTTAGAAGTCATAAAAAAATTACAACTTCAGTTTAAAAGTAAAAAAAAATAAAATTTGTTACGACTTTAAAATAATAAATTTTTAAATCATAAAATCTTTTATGACTTTAGTTAAAAAAAAATAAAAAATAAAAGTCGTGACAAGAATTACTACTTCTAATAACACATGTGACAGCTTACCTTTTTTTTTATAATTAATTTGAAATTTACCTTGATAATTAAAAAAAATACTATTTTTCAATAAAAAAAACCTAAACTCCTGTCTAAAACATAGAGATACTAATATGTTTAACCATCTACCAAACTTATGACTTTTCTCCACTCAGTCTGAAGACATACCATCCGTCAATCTATTTCTCAATCCATTAGGTCTTGTTTAACTACCTTTCTCTAAGTAAGTTTCGATCGACCTCTACCTCTTTTTGTATTAAGCTCTTTATTGTTCTCTCATCTTTTCACACCACCAATACTACTATTACCTTTCATCAAATATTCTCTTTTCTTATCTTATCCATCTTCGTATAATGATACATCTCCTTAAAATATTTTAAACAAAAGAAAAAAATTAAAAGTTAAAATAAAGTAAGTAACAAATGAAAGTGATGAGTAATTGTTAGGAAAGTGTAATAAAAGTTTTAAAAACTGATAAAAAAATTTATTTAAAGTCCATGGACACTAAAAAAATAAATTTATTTTATTAATAATAAATATAAACTTACAATGGATACCATTTTTTCATGCGTAGAGTATTGATCTAACATGTAACTTCCTTCTTCTTCCTTTTTTTTTTTTTTACTTGTAAGTCACGTCAACAAAATGTAATCATTTCCAACTTCTTTTTGTTGTCTTCTAAACTCCTCATCATGTTTATGTTGTCATATTAAACATTCATTCAATATTCAATATTATTAACTTCCTTTAGTACTCTAGCTTTAATCAGACATTTTCATTGTGTTTTTAACTATTTAACTGACTTATCACCTTAGTCGTACTTTTTATGGTAATTATTATTTTTCTTTTTCTATAGTGATATATTAATGTATGTGATATTTATTTTTTATTATTAGCTACAAGGCTAGTGTTAAAACCAAAAATATTTATGAAACTCAAATTGCATAAAGTTACATGTTAGATTTATAAAACCCAATAATTTACTGTAAGTTAACAAATTAATAATCAATAAATTCTCATGGAATTTTAGAAAAAAACTTATCCAATATATTCTAATATATTTAATACCTTTAATTTTTTTTATATGCTTACAATGACAAGTGATACTTGAGTACAAGATTAAACATTACATAAAAGTAATTCACAATGAACTTGGTTCAATAAAATAATAATTAATACTATTTAATGGAAACATAATTATAACACATAAAATCATCAATAATGATTTTTCTATATTTTGCCATTCATTTGTTTATTTATATGTCAACAAAACACTAGTGAATGACTTTTAATATATTTGAAAATTGTATGTCTTGCAATTTTGTGGCACTTATTTCTCTCTCACACGCATATATTTGGTTGTTATAAAGTTTCATGTTTGTATGCGATTTTATTTTCACACATTAATCACATATCTAGGGAAATTTGTCCTTTATGTATTGCGTGCACGCTCACATACACATAATATATATTTAGTTTTGTTATAAAGTTTTAGATTTACTGTGATTTTTCTTTTAGCATATTAACTAATCAACATATCTATGAAAAATTACAATTTGCATATTGAACACACATTTAATTTTGTCATAAAGTTTCATGTTTGCATACTGTTAATATAGAGTTTAATGTTTATATATGGTAAAAGTATAAAATAGTTTTATATTATTATCTAATCACAAATTATTATTTTAATTATTTTAAAAGTGAATAAACTTAACATAAATGATAAATTGTGATTGAAAGATTGTATAAAACTTTTTATACTATTAATGTATGACCTTTTTTATCTTCAATATATATATATATATATATATATATATGGAAAATTATAATTTGGATATTGTACTTAATTTGTAGGTATTCACGAGTTCAATGATATAATGTTGTCAATCGAGGAAGCTCTTATAGATATATATAGATTGTCTATTATCATTGTTATATCTTTTATCTTAAATTTGTAATCAAGTAAGTCAATGATCTTTTATGTTTTTTAAAATTTTTATTTTTTATTTTTAATACTAATTAATTAATATTATAATTTTGTTGACTTTAAAAGGAATGACACAAATATAAAAGGATATTTTGTATGGTCATTGTTGGACAATTATGAATAAGCTAATGGTTATACCGTGTGATTTGGAATGAATTTTGTGGATTAGAAAAATGATTCGAAGAGATACCAAAAAGTTCTACGCAAAATGCTTCAAGATTTTTCTAAATAAATATTAGAATTTATCTACCTTATGATTCCATAAATAATATAATGGAATGTATTAGCCTGAACTTAAAATAAATGGATCATTTTTAAAAAACAATCATGTTTCTTTTGTTGTGATTTCTCTACCCCATCTTGAATGAGGGTATATCTATTTTCACTTTTTTTATAAATAATAAATTAATTAAGAAATATTATTTCACTAAGTTTAATGAGAAGGAAACAAAGTCATATTTAAAATTTTTGAGTCATAGACAAATTTTTTAGAAAGTCTTAAGGCATGTTCGATTGATATTCTTATAAATTATTTTATGTTTTTTTAAATAATAAAATTTTATTTTTTAAACAAAACTAATATCCTTTTTTTAATTTTTGGAATAAAGAAATACAATATATTATAGTTGTTTTATGTACTATTTTTAATTTTTCGTTACATACATTTTTCCTTGCACTATGTCATCTTCTCCCACTTTTACTCTCTAAACTTTAAAAAAAAAAAATAGTTTTTAAATGCAAAAATTAAAACAGACAAACATATGCTCAATGTATCAACGTAAGAAGAGTGAAAGATATTTTTTTTTATAAGAAATAGATGAAAATAATGAGGTCCAAATTTTGTAAAATAAATAGAAAAATAGACAATTATGTAATTCATAAATGATCAATAATAATTAACAAAAATGGAAAATTGTTCTCAATTCCCACCTTTAGGCTCCAAAGATGTTGCAATTGGTCGTTTCTAAATGATGATATTTTTATGTTCTCTTTGCAATAAATGAGAGAATTAGGAAAGATGGAAATTAAAAAAAAAGTTAAAATATATGCGAAATAATGTGGAAAGTAAATGTATTTGGTTAAAGATAAATGTAAAAGAGTTAAGGAGAGAGATAAAGAGATGAGTAAAAATTAAATGAAAATAGTACAATGAATTTTATATTTCCCCCGTAAAATTCACCTACCAAGCATGTCAACTTATTTCTATATCTATGAAATTATTTCCATTTTTTATGGCAAACAAAATCTTAAAAAGGTAAATATGGAACTCCTTCCTCGGTATCATACCAAAGGGAAGATCGAAGAAAGTATTAAAGAGAGTGTTGATAGCATTCTTCTAATAATATTAAAAATATTTAAATTTAATTAAAATGCATTTACAGAATAAAAGTTTGCTACATTTTCATTTGTTCATAAATTATTATATACTATAAATTTATTATCAATTTTTTATAATAATTAATTTAAAAGTTATCCTTGACTTTTTACTATTAACTATATTATGGGTCTTATGTAGATGCACAATTATTAGAAAAAACAAAAGGTAAAAAACTAAGTGTAAGAGGAGAGAGACAACAAAAAGTGAAAAGAAAAATAAAGCTTTGATTACTGTTCAATCCACATATGGCACCAACTGAACAATTTTTATATAACTATAGACAGTATAATAATAGTAATACATGAAAATTATTAAACTTGTGACATTCTTAACAAAAGTTTTTTATTTTTAGTTTGTTAATCAAAACTACAATAGAGAAAAAATTAGGCAAAAATTCAATTTCAATATTGATAAGTTATGATATGTTTGATTGGATGGAAGGAAAATAAGAAAAAAAAAGAAAATTTAAAATTCGAATTGAAAAGAAAGTGAAAGAAAGAAAAAATTAATTTTTTGTGTGTCTATAATTTAACTTTTTCTTCTATTTTTCTTTTATTTTCTCTCAAACAAAGCAAGAAAATATTTTATTAATTGTGTTTTTTTTCTCTCCCATTTTCTCTCATGTCAAAGAAATTATTAAAATATCTTTAATGGAAGAATTCCTTTTGAATTCTTAGATATTTTTTATGGATTCTATAATATCATGTAAGATGAAAAAACTTGTCATTTTTTATTTTTAAAAAATAGTAAAAAAAACATTATTTTTAAAAAAAGAGTGAGTTCTTAAAGGTTTTCTTAACCTTCAGCAGGAAATCTAAAGAAAAATACTAATAGAATCTGATGGACAGATTCTTGAGCTCATAAACCTATTTCAAGAAATCCAATATTAAAGATGTTATTAGGGTTGCTCTTGCATTAAATTTGGAAAATGTAATCCGGGTGCACGGAAACAGAAGCTTTGGGTTGGCGGGAAACATCGATGAATTTTACACACGAAAAAGAAAACCCTGATGCTAGAATATATAAACTATCAGGGATTTTGACCGTCCAAATATAAGGACTACAGCTAATTAATATTATGCAAAACTATTAGCCGTTGATCTCGTGAATGGGTTTTGCAACTGGTCGTGGCAGCGTGATCCTCAATGCGGACGACCGCAGTAGATCGCACGCACAAATCAAGCTTTTTCAGTTTTTCACCTTAGAACCCTAGTGATGGGTGCAGGAGCTTGCTGAATCGAAGTTGATTGCTCTCACCCACTCTCAGCTTCTGCTTCTAAATCTGAACTCAACGGTTCTCTGAAATCTAAATCCACGGCAATTCAGCATTCTAGGGTGAAATTTTCATGGATGGAGATGGTAGCAGTGAAAGCCCAATCGAAACTAAGAAAACCAAGTCAAAAACCCCTCGAAAACCGAAAGAAACCATTCTGAAGCAAAGTCTCTCACTCTCTCTCAATGTTGCAATCTGTGTTTCATTTCATAGCCTCTATCTTTCAACTGATTTTTTTTTTTTTTTTTTTTTTGTAGAATCCCCTGCCGAATTCTTCGCAGAAAACAAGAACATTGCAGGATTTGATAACGTACGCATAATTGTACAGTGACATGTTTGTTTGATTTGGTATATGTGCATTTTTTGTGGTATTTTTTTCTACAGTATATGTTTTCTCTGAAATTATGTGGATTTAACTGCAGCCTGGAAAATCTCTTTATACTACTGTTAGAGAGCTTGTGGAGAACTCACTTGACTCGGCGGAGTCCATATCGGAGCTTCCGGTGGTCGAGATTACTATGTAAGTGTGCAAGTGCAAGTATGATGAATGATGAACAAGTAAATGAGCTCATGTGCGCAAGAGTAATTTGTATCTGTAAACGGTTTCTTTCATGCTGACTTCGTTGTTGTAGTGAGGAGATAGGGAAAAGCAAATTTAATTCCATGATTGGTCTTGTTGATCGGGAACGTGTTGATGCGGCTTTGTATGATGATTATGAAACTGAGAAGGCTCGTGAGGTGTGTTTAATTTTATCTTGTTACATTGGTTTGTTTTACTGAGATATGCTATTCTGGATTCTCTGTGGTTTGTTACTATAAATTGTTAATTTGTTATGGTTACTAATTTGAGATTCTTACCTTGGTTCATTCATATAAACAACTTGTTGCAATTGAGTAGACTAAAGGGGAAAGGCTCTCTGGATAGGGTTCTGTTTCACATAATACCTTTCCTTGCAGAAACGATTAGCAAAAGAGGCTCGTGCTCAAGAAATGCAAGCAAAGAATGCTTCCCTTGGAAAGAAAGTGAAAGATAATCCAGCTTCAAAGGCTATCAAGGGTAGAGGGGAGGCTTCCTTTTACAGAGTTATATGCAAGGTGCGGATGGTTTCTGCCTCAAGTCTTCCTTTGTGACACTGTGTTGATGTGCTTTGTCTTTATGTGTTAATTTTGATCCAGTCAGCAGAACTGTTTGATCAGATTTTGAAATCCAATTCGAAAGTATTTTCTCATTTTCTGTTGTCATCAATCTCATTCCTTTAAGTGAAATGTTGACAGTCTCATGGTTCTTACTAATTGCAGGATAATGGAAAAGGAATGCCACATGATGACATCCCAAATATGTTTGGCCGAGGTCAGTCAGTTACTTGCTGCTTCAGTTATCTGTGAATCAAAATGTTTAGATATTTCAGTAGTAATATTTTGTTGGTTGGAACTAGAAACCTCACTTGCTGTAAGCTTATCTATTCATGCAGTTCTATCTGGGACAAAATATGGCTTGAAACAGACACGGGGAAAGTTTGGTCTTGGTGCGAAGATGGTAATGATTGACAACATGCACTAGTTTAAATATAATTTCCCTCCTTTTGTTTTGTTTTATTTACTCTGGTAATTAACTTGTAAAAATGGGTAACTTTTCTGTTGAACTTGTATTACATACGTGTTTCACTTGGCCTTATTAAGCAGTAATTTTCATGTATGCAGGCATTAATATGGTCTAAAATGAGTACTGGGCTTCCTATTGAGATCACTTCATCAATGAAGAACCAAAATTATGTTTCATTTTGCAGGCTGGATATTGACATTCATAAGTATGAATATTTTAAGTATTGTAAATGAATTAATATTTAAACTCCCTCCAAATAAACAATGCTTCAACTATTTTTCAGGAATATTCCTCATGTACATTTACATGAAAAACGGGAGAACAAGGAACACTGGTGTGGAGCTGAAATTCAAGTTGTCATAGAGGGGAATTGGACAACTTACCGGGTACATAATACTTATTTGATGAAATTTTAATAATTTCACTGCAAACTCTAGATAGCAGTTCCATTTTCCTTAATAAACTGCTGTCGTGCTTATTGATTTTATCGAAAAGACTAATGGTGGTCATCTTTGTTTGCATTTGCAGTCAAAAATATTGCATTACATGCGACAAATGGCTGTTATCACTCCTTATGCTCAGTTTCTATTTAAATTTGTGTCAGATGCACCTGAGTATGTACATGTATCTATATCTTTTCAGCTTCTGCCCCTCAAAACAACTGTGCACAATCATCTTATACAAACTGTTCTCTTTGGCAGCAAGAATGTCTCTATAAGATTTGCTCGCAGAACAGATGTAATGCCACCCATTCCTATGGAGACAAAGCATCATCCATCCTCAGTTGATTTGCTTCTAATTAAAAGGCTTATTGCTGAAACTTCGAAGCAGAATCTTTTGCAGTTTCTTCAGCATGAATTTGTAAATATCAGTAAATCTTATGCTGAAAGATTGATAGGTAAGGAAAACAGTAATTTCATTAATAATTTGTTAGATCTTTTTGCTTCTTATTGAGCATATATTTATGCAGGTCTTTTAAAGAAGCATTTCATATGGTATTTATACACTCAAGTTTACTGTTTCAACTCATCATTCTAACGGAATTAATGACATTGGTATTTGGTTAGGAAATAGGAAAGATAATAGTAAACTAAGGTTCCCGACTTGAGAATTGTCATTTGTCTCTGATATAAAAACATTGTTATTGTGCAATGATTAGGTAGAGAGAGAAGATATGTTTCACTCTGTCTTGTTGATATTGAAATATGGGAATGATCAAGATTTAAGGGCCCTTTTTTCTTACTTTATATTTCCTTTTTCTTCAGAAATTAGTGATGGGCTAAGTTGCCTTCTGCAGCTCTTCTGTATGTGTATATTTTTGTTACTGAGGCTCAGAAAGAGATACTTTGGGTTGCTGTTGACATTATAGTAAAGTAATAATTCATTTTGCCTGTGATTAGAGGAAGTTTATATTCACATGGTTCAATGTGCATGTTATTGATTCCCAATATATTTTCTGCTGCACTCTTTTACCTTTATTTCTCAGGAGAAATGGGTCCAGACTTCGGCTTGAAGATGACTGTGAAGTCTCTAACTTCACAGCAATTAGTACGGATTCATCAATTGCTTCGTCAAGCCAAGTTTGATGATCCTAGTGGTCATGTAAGTAATGGAGTCTATATTATGGGCCCCTTTCATTTATATTTCATTTTCGTTATTGTCATTTTAAATTCCTTGTTTTTGTCATTTTATATGCCCATGCTACCTATTTTCAGTGTCTTAGCCCTGCTGGTGAATACAATCTTCGGTTAGGAATTATAAAAGAGCTGCACCCGGACATGGTTGCAACTTATTCAGGCAGGTTGTAGTTTTACCAGATCTTTCTCTTACCTCAAATTATTACTTTTTTGGAACTTCCATATCTCTTAATCATTTTTCTATCCTTGTTATGGATCACTGTGGGTATTTAGCTTACTTTTTTACTCTATTGGAGGTTCAAAAGGGGAAACATAGCTTCTAGTCTAGAAACCCATGAGAGATTTCTTAATGTTGGTTATGTGCTTGACTTTTCTGATAATTCGTAATGAAAAGTTAATTTCTTCTGCCATTGCTGCACAGTGCTCAAGTTTTTGAAGGTCACCCATTCATTGTGGAAGCTGGAGTCAGTGTAGGTGGAAAAAATGTCAAACAAGTTAAGTTCGTTTCCAGCAATATTAATGCTTGATAATAGTTTGAAATTCATGTGTTAAAAATATAATTTTATCTGAAAAAAATAGTTGGAAATAGAGTAAAATTTTATAAATGTAGTAATAAACATGGAGAAAAATATACAATTGAAAATAAATCTTTTGTTAGATATGCAAAAGGATTGGATTCAGAGAGATATTTTCTTTTATGTTCTTTTTCCTTGTTTTTGTGCTTCTAGCTGATCCTACTGCTTTTATTTTTTATTTATATTGTAATAAATTCTTTTTCTATAAAGAAAAGACCTAATTTAGCTCTTGAATATGCTTTCTGATGGATTGTAATAATATTCCCTGCCCCCACACTCCCATCTCTTACTGTATTGTATTGTGTTATAGTTTGATTGCTACCATGGTCTCAAATTCAGTGATGCTGGGTTGTTTTTGATCGACCATTTGATCAGCTGGACAATGTTAGGAGCTAGTTATAAATAGATGTTTCATTCTGTTCTTAAACGATGGTAATGGTTTGTCAGTGACGACATATAGTACTTGTTACAGGGTCTGAATATATTTCGATTTGCCAATAGAATTCCACTACTTTTTGAGCAAGGTGCTGATGTTGTCACCAGAACCGCACATAAAAGAATCAAGTAAGTATGCATAGAAACACATGATTTATTTTGACTTTCTAATTTTTACTTTGTTTGGATGAGGGAACAAAATGAGAGGAAAAAGAATAAAAAGAAAGAAAATCAAGAGAAAATGAAGGTATAAATGATGTTTGGATGAAAAGAAAAAAGTGGAGGAAAGAAAATATATTCATGTTATGATGAGGTGAAGGTATAAATGTTTTTAGGAGTGAATTTTTTTTGAAGTTAGTCTCACTATAACTTTTCTTTCTTGCCAAAATCAATAATTGCTTTACAGAATTCTCTGGCATCACAAACACTAAACCTGTGAAATCTTTATTAAATACTTTTTCAGCTGGAGTAGTTACAAAATCAACCAGATGCAAGATAAGATTGGTGTCTTTGTAAGCATTGTGAGCACAAAAATTCCATTCAAAGGAACTGGGAAAGAATACATTGGAGATGACATAACTGAGATTGCTTCTGCTGTCAAGGTTTGAAGTTTTTAATATACAAATTTTCATATTTAGCTATGTAAAATAAGCTAACAGCATCCCCCCTCCCTGCAATCTCTAGTATGCTATTCAGCAGTGTTGTGTCCAATTAAAATCCAAGATTGTGAAAAAGATGCAGGCACGTGAGCAGCAGGAGAGGAAACGAAATCTAAGCAGGTATGCCAAAGTTCTATTTGTCCCTCATAATTCCAGGAATGAACTGAATGGTGCAATTGTTTATATATATATATATATTATGAAATAAAATATAATTCCTACCAATTGGCAGGTATATTCCTGATGCTTCTGGTGCAGTATACAATGTTTTGAAAGAAATGACACAGTTACATGCATCAAAGAAGATTCGTTATGGGGATGATGATGCTGAACTACTGAGTAAAGTCTCTGAGAATTTGATTACTAAAGAAACACTCTGTGAAAAGCTTGCTAAACATGTTGAACAGGTATACTCTCTAGCTTTGTGTGTGAAAGTTTCATAGTTTTCTTCCAATTTACAAACTAAAGGGATACCTCACAACGACACAACCTGAAGAGATGGAAGTGTCAGAGTGGCAGTAAATTGATCCAGAGGAACTACTCTTGCTCGTCATATGAGCATGTCCACTCCACCTTAAAATATAGATTAGTTATATTTGGTAGCTAACAAGGGTTTAGCCTGAAGAAATACTAAATTATCCTCATAAAATTTCTGAGTTATTTTTTTTTCCTGACTAATGCAAACCGTATCTCCTGACCTGGAAATTTCTCTTTATATTCTAGATTATGTGCTTAACTGCTTATTACCTTTTTTTTTAAGCTCATATTTCGAGCAATAACGGGTAGTTGCAATACCTTTATCCAAAATATCAAATGAAGCTTTAGGCAGTACCATCTAGGATTGTCTCCTTTATTGATAGTATGAAGTTCATACATGAACAGAAGATCAAGAGATGAGCTAGGTAGGGGGTGCTTGAATTTTGAATTTATTGCTGAAGTTTTGTATATAATTTATATTTGTATATGCAGGTTGACTATGAAATGGCATTGGAGTATGCCACGCAGAGTGGAGTAAGCGAAGAACCCAGAGAAACAATATACATACAATCATTGGAAGCTGAAAATAAGATGATTGACCTACAGACTCCATTTATTGTTTTCAGAGTCTTTCAGTAGGTTTAGAAAATTGATTTGATAGTGAAAAGAAACAAAAGCGAAGATGATTTATCCAGATTAAATTTATATTGTGGTACCCGAAAGAACAATTATTGTATGTATTCTTTTCATTTGTACCAAATGGCAATAAGATTGATATGATATTGCAGTGAGTTCTGAAACAATGTTTACGCAAGCATCTACAGTACACTGCAAGCATTTAGAAAAAGCACAGATAATGACTCAACTCTAAACCCACTAAGAACACTGTTCTTTGCCAGTGAAAACAAAAGCTGAAAATTGTTTATTGTGAATTTGTGATGATAGAGTTGTGGGTCAATCACTATTCCGGTATTCCTGATCTATTTTGGAAAAACAACCCAAAGCCAAAAAAGTTGGGCCAAGATGTATTTTTGTCAGTTTTATAATTTTTATTTTACAAAAATAATTTATTATTTGTTATATAAACTAAATTAAAATACGTACTTTGGAAAGTAAGACTCCTTTCTCAATTTCACACTTTCAATCTAAGAATAACGTCTCACTGAATTTTCTACATGGGATAGTTGTTAGTTTCCTACGCTTAGATTGAAATGTAAGGTCTCTTAAATTGAACTTCATAAGTTCAATTTGTTATATTTTGAATGGATTAAAAAAGTAGTAGCATTTGCTTATTTATTTAATGGTATATAAAAATTCGATACCAAAAAAAGGTGCATAAGTAAAAATTCCAATACAAAATTATGGTTTGATAGGTATTTCTTCTATGAGTTAAAAAGTAAAAAAAAAATATATTTCTTCTAACATTTTTCTCTCTAATATTTAATTGATTTTATTGTAATTTTTTTTATCGGTAAAAATTAAATATAATACTAAGAGATTTACAAAATTCACCCATCCTACTCAATCAATTCTACTCAATCAATTGAACTAGAATCCTTTGATATTTTATTGTAATCTAAACACTACAAACTATTTGTCCATAAAAAAAATATGATTTGGCAGGTCTTAATCATAAAAATAAAAATCTTTTAGAAACACTGTTTAATTGTGATCGTTATGGTAATAATAATAATAGTAAAGTTGGCCCGTAGTTCACTCCAAGTGACAATAGCTCATTACAAAATCCAAACAACAGAACAGTTGAAGCTGAGGAGAAATATTGAGAAACAGGAAGAAGCAAGTTCGATTTGGAATCTGAAACCGTGTATCACATGAATCCGAATTGGTAGATAGATACATTACATCACGTAGCAACATTTGCATTGTGTTGTAGTTATGGCGACGCAGCAGCTTCCGCAGATCGCCATTCTGGGAGCTGGTATCTTTGTGAAGACTCAGTACCTTCCGAGACTCTCCGAGATCTCTCATCTTTTCATTCTGAAAGCCATTTGGAGCCGCACTAAGGAATCAGCTACAGCTGCCGTAGACATAGCTCGAAACCATTTTCCCCAAGTAGAGTGTAAGTGGGGAGATAACGGTTTTGATGACATCATTCACGATGGATCAATCGATGCTGTTGCCGTGGTCTTGGCTGGACAAAATCAGGTCTCTTATTTCTCTCCTCCAAATCTAAGAGACACATTCAATTCTTCACTATTTACAATCAATCAATTGCTGCAGGTTGACATCTCACTCAGGTTGCTAAAGGCTGGTAAACATGTCCTTCAAGGTATTCTTTTTTTTCTTTGCCTGCCTACTTCACATCATTCTGGTAAACTGATATTTTATAAATCATAGCCATTTAATTTTCATGCCATTAATTCTATTTTGTGTTTGTTTTGGTTGGATATATTGTTCGCGTTCGGTGCCTAATTTGGTGGATATAAAGAAAAACCTGCAGCATCCTGTAAGTACTGTTTTCTTATACCAATTATATACTTCTATCTCTATGTAGATCAACATTTTAGGTCGACCTTTTTTTTATTTCTTTTCCTCAGTGTGTATGCAAATCAATTTTGTTCCCTATGAGATAAAATTATCGACAAGTCATAAGGGCATTGTCTCACATGTTCTATGTAAACTAGACCTCAGTTTATTCATCTTCATATGATGGCATGTTTTTTAGGACGCTTTTCCTTGTTATCTTCAAAGGTTGTTTTAAGGCAATAAGAAGAATTTGGAGGCCAGACATGTGGATATTAAAAATCTTTAGTGCAATAGTAGTGAAATCAAACTGAAAATTTGCTGCATTTAGGAACTCCTGAGGACCTCCACACTTTCTAATGCCAATTGTTCCATTTACCTTTTGGAATTAGATTGGTTCTATTCAAAATGTAAGTCAAGACGCTACTCATTTACTGATGAGGGAGTATGGACAAAGAATGTGCAGAATTGTCTCATCTAGTACATTCAAGTCTTGCAGCAGTTGGGTTCGGGTTTCATAGAAAAGAGTAAGGTAAAAAAGAAAAATTAGAAAAGAACAAGAAATCAGGAGAGTGATATGGCTGCTTACTTGATGTGATAATAATCACATCTATTTGTAATCACGAGTCAAATACCAAGTTGCACACAAGCTAGAGTACAAAATTTCACCAGGGGGTGTTATAGACCATCTGATGATTCACATCTCACTTGTGTAAATGTGTAATGGAAGTCTGTTAGGACCCAATTCTACATTTGATAATGACTAGGAAAAACACCGTTCCCTCTGTCATGTTGATGACTTCTATATTAAGTGTTCCATGTATAATTATATATTCTATTCCTTTCTAATTGCCAGTTATGTTATCATGCTGGTCTTATAATATTTGTTGATCATATTGTTGTCATGTCTTGTATATAAACAATATTCTAATATTCTTTCCTTAAACTTTAAAATCTTAGCATAATTATATATCAATATAACAATGCAGGTACAAGTGAATTGGAAGCTGCACTGTCTAGCTACAAATCTATTTCTGCTGATGCTCCTGGTCAATTAATTTGGTCTGTGGCTGAAAATTATCGATTTGAGCCTGGCTTAGTAGAGGTATTTGTTTGTTTGAGATCTTGACCTATGAATCCAACTTTGCAGTCACATAATTCTTTTGGCAGTGCAAGAAACTAATTGGTGGCATTGGGAAAATGATGAGTGTCCAAGTCATTATTGAAGGATCAATGAACAGTTCAAACCCCTACTTTTCAAGCTCTTGGAGGCGCAATTTCACTGTATGGTGCTTTGTGATTAAGTTGCACATTCTTTGTCTGTTTAAATTCAAGAGAACGATCACTTCAATGAACTCTTCCATTCTGGCCTAAAAATTAAAAGAACTCTACTATTTAATATAATAATTGAAGAATATATGATATCTTAATATTACAAACTTTAAGATAGTAATGAATAAGAATGAGGTTTTAGTTTTTTTCCTCTCTCCCAATTTCACGTTTGAATTCTTTATATGACATAACCAATGGAGTACTGAGACATTCTAATCCATTTTTAATAAGGTTCATTTTGCTTTTCTGAGGCTATACTTGATAGCTAAACTATTGCAAATTCTGGAAAATTTTCAATAACTTCTCATGTTATTATTAGCATAACAGTTTATGCATGTTTTATTGTCCTAAACATCATTTTTTTTGGTTCCTTTTGTGAAGTCATCTTTTTCTTCTTTCTGGCAGGGAGGTTTCATTCTTGATATGGGTGTGCATTTCATTGCAGGGTTAAGAATGGTAATCTTAAAGATTTTATTGTATAATTCACAGACTATTTTGTTAATTATCTCATATCCTTCTGGTATTTCCAATCTAATTTATTTTGCAGATAAACTCCTCTGATTATTGGTCTTATCAAACTGATACTATTTGGCATCAGAATCTTAAATTATGAACTGTCTTACTGCTTTGCTACCAAAATACACTTGAGTAATGAAAAGTTATTGATTGTATGATTTAATTATTTTTTTTTTGAAAGACTGTATTTTGACACGCTTATAATTTCACACTCAAAACTATTGAGTGCATAAATTATGGAAGATAACTGCTTTCATTTTAGTGCTGAAATGAGCGTGAAATGGTAAAGTTGGTTGTGATTCTAAAAGTTGAAGAAGTTTCCTTTCAACTTACTTCTCTATTAGAAATCCTAGAAATGGGGCTTATAGGCTTGACTTCTATATAATGACGGTCTGAAACTTTTTATTTTTGCAGCTTGTTGGGTGTGAGATTGTTTCAGTTTCAGCTATGACATCTCATGTGGATTTGACCTTACCTCCCCCAGATAATTTATCATCTGTCTTGTAAGGCTCTATTTCATGTTGTTAACTTTACAATACATGACTGGAAATCTAAGATTAAGTTTGAAATGTTTTGCCTTAGTCATTTGGAGAATGGATGTTCAGGAGTGTTTGTAATGGTTGTCTCCTCCAGATCCCCCAAGGCATGTATCAACGATCATTCATCTTACAAACACACACATGTGCAACGCATGCTAGGATGTAGATATGCTTATTATTTATTCTTGCAAGTCTTTACTTATGTCATGATATTTAATACCTTATAGACCTTGTGGCGAGTTGTTGGCTTGAATGGAACCCTGCAAGTTGAGCGTGGATTCCAAGGACAACATGGTTACCTGGTATGTAGTTTAATTTCAGTTAATGGTTTTCATGAATAATCAATATCTTAGGTAGGATCTGAGCTTTACTTTAAAACCATTGAAGTTACAACCTATTTTAACCAAAGCACTATAAGTTATCTTCACTGTCTTACCTAAAATGCCAGCATTTTTTGTTGTCTTATGATGCTATATAGGTTTCATTTTATGGTACCGATGGACAAAACAAAAGCTCCTTTTTCCCATTCAGTGGAGTAACTGAAGAATTAAAAGCTTTTATTAATGATGTATCTGAAATCACCCTCAAGGTAATTGAGTACAAAATGGTTCCTCCCTCTCATATTTGAATTCCATAACAAATTCCTCTTGTTGATTTATCATATTACCTTTTCCTCAATTATATGTCCAAACATACCCGGAACTATAGATTCAAACCAACCTGAACATGGTGCTATTCTTTAGTCTAATTTATTTCCTTCTAGCAGAAGCAGAATCAGTTTGTGGCTGAGCCTCGCCTCTCTTATGTCGAGGGTGCAAGAGATGTTGCTGTGTTAGAGGCAATGCTTGAATCTGGAGCTAGGCAAGGTGAGTTAGTTCGTGTGAAAAAGTTTTGAGGCAATAATGGAATTGGTCACCTAGTTCAATGTCTGCGGATATTTACTCTGTATTGTTCTTGAACATTGAGGTGAGCAAGGCAGTTAAGTATTAGATGAATAAGCTGCTGTTTAAATAATTGCCCTGATCAATGTCATTGGATGAAGTTGAAGGATTTGCATAATATATCATGCGCATATTAATACTGTGAGAAACTTGGTGCTCTCATATTTCGTTTTGTACGTATGCTCTCGGGCACTTACGAATTTCTTTAATGTGACAAATTTGGTCAATCACTCACTGCTGAGCCCACCTGGGAAAAAAAAGGCGGATCCATTCATTATATATGCAATTAAATCACTCAGAAAAAATACCACATGAATATTCTACCATAATAGGTATTGAAGAATTAGTACATGAAATTTTATTTGAAAGAAATTGTATTGAGAAGTAATCTGTAAGATAGAATACGGTATAAAAAATTAATAAATCAGTTTGATATTAGAGAGTCACAAATTCGTTAAATTGAAGAGTAATTCTCAATTATTCGATTTACTTTTTACCCTGCGTTGTTAGAAGGGAAGCTTAGCTTAACTGACAATTATATAATGTATGAATTATTTAAATTTGGTATATGTTAGAAACTAGAATGTCGTACGGTTCATGATCATATGCTAAATGCATTTAGTTGTCATAAGGAATTACTCCGTATTTAGGAAGTTGCTCTCCTATTTACTGTTAATTAGTCTAGGAAATAGTACCCATTTAAATTTCGTTCTGCATAAAGGATGTACTGTATTCAACCGAATAAGCAAACATTTCATTCAGAAAGGAAAAGAAAAGAAAAAGAAAAAGAATTAAATTTTTTAAATAATTTAAATAATAAAAAATAATATGACATATTTATGTGTTAGTAATTAAATTTGATGAGGTGATACTCAATCAATTATATTATCACTTAATAGAATTAAACCAATGAAGATACTATATTAAAATATAAAAAATGCCAGGTACATAAATGATCGAAAGTAAATTTTAGATAATAAATTAAAAAAATAATTTATTTTTTAGATATGATAAATATATTTAAGTTATTAATTTAAATAAAAATATTAATACTCGATAATATAGTCTAAAATCCAAAAAATTATACAATATTATAAAATTATGTTACATTTATCCGATTAAAAATAATTTATTTATCAGAACAATTTCGATTCTCACCGTGGATTAAATTTACTTGGGTTGGAAAACACCCTTAAGAAAAAAAAGTATGGTCTAAAGTTAATGATCACTTCTAAAAATAACTGATTAACTGAAAGCAGTTCCCTCCGACTTTGCAAATCTGTCGTGGGAACAATGATTTAGGTGTCTGTCTACTTTTAGGACTATAGTCTTTTCAAAACACGCATTCTATCCTTTGCTCCTTTTTCAGAGAAGGTTCATGCTTTATTAGACATCGACTTCTCTCGGTCTCACTAAAATCATAATTACACATAAAGAAAGAAAAACACAAACAACCCTAAAAATATAAAGTGCAATTCAATAAGTACAAATAATGAATTGCGAGCTTAATTTTTTTTTTTTGCCATAATTTTTCACAATTATTATTTGAACAAAAGCTACATATAATAAGATTTTGTTTAAAACATAAGTTCTAACATTATAAAGACGCAATCGATCGTCATCTTTACATTTCTTGCAATTTTTTGTTTCATAATTCTAGAAGACGCTAGTCCTTGTTTGGTTCACCAAACGCAGAAAGAAAAGAAATCCGTGACTACAAAATCAAACTCACAAGTCAGACGTGTTTCAGTCAAGAAACAGGCGGTTTGATTTCACCTTACATTGTTCGTAAATCGTAATAACATTATGTGTTTTTGGTTAAAATTTTTACCCATTTACTTTGTCGTAAAGAAATTGATTTTAAGTTTAAAGTTAATTTTAATTAAAGCAATTTTAAGTAATTTTTATATTAAATAAAAAATTATACATCAAATTTTACTATTAACTTACTCTTGTAATAAAAGCATCCAATCATAAATTATTTCCCTTCAATTTTTTAATTAAAATTAATTTTACAAAACGTGTACCCTTTTTTTCCATAGAAATACAGGGAAAAAGAAAATAAAAAAGAACAAAACATAATTAAAATATTAATTTTATATTATTTTGTTGAGATGAAAAATAAGAAGAAAATTTGTAGGGTAAACTTCAAAAAAGAAAATCCCCATATAGAGGGAAAATGAAGAAGATAATCTTTTTCTTTGTTTAATGTTTAGTTTATTTAAAAATTAAATATTTTACTTATAGCAAAAAATAAATAATTTTATGTTAATAATGATAGAGTAAAAAATTTAAAACTTATGATAAATTTATCTTTTAATTAATATAAATTTTTTATAAAATTTATTTATTTATATTTAAATAAATGATAAGAAATTCTTACTTTTGTATTTTTATCAATCCAAACAATTTTTTTATTTTAATTCTACATCTCTTGTTTTTATTCTTTTTTTCCATTTTACTTCTCATCCAAACGTAGCAGTGCAATGCCGTTTTCTGTACCAAAAAAAGACACAATGCCATTAATTAAGTAGAGTTTGTAAAATAGTAGTAAAAATTATCAACGTAATTTATAAATTTAGTTTTGCTCAAATGTGAATTTACAAACAGTCTCCTTTGATTTGGATCCCGTGGGATTCCAATTAAGAATATGCGAAGTTTTAAAAAGAAAATATTCCCTCCATCCTATAATGTAATGTCGTAAGAAAAAAATTATTTCAAAAAAATTATCATTTTCAATTTTTAATTTTTAATGAAATATTAATATTTTTTTTTACTTATATCTCTCAATATTAATAACATAGACTAAAAAATAATCGTTAAATTAATTTTGTAAAATTATTATTCATCTTTATTATTATTTTTTTAATCGATAAAATATCTGAAACGACAATTATAATGGACAGATAAAATAATTAATATAATAAGTGTTTTTAATATTATTAATTAATTAAAATTAAATATTTGTCTTTATTTAAAGTAGAATTTGACCTTTACACTTTACTATTGTTGGTGGATAAGAAAAGGAAACATTCAAAAATTTACCAGCTGGACCACACTTTACAGTGTAAGTTAAGATACTCTTATTATAGGGGTAAGAACCGTAGGAGTCGTAGGACAACGACCCCACCAACAAAACTACTGCAGTACCATTGCAAATGTCCCCGCATCACCATTTGGTAAATTTTATAGGATTTTCTTGGAAAAGTTGCTTTGATTATTTTTTCATGATATTTGTGTGTTTGGATTTTGGACTTTGGATATCGGCTTTCAACCTTAATCGAACACTCACCTTACATTTATGCTGGAGCATTCATTCTTTCAGTTGATTTCCATGAATTTGACCATCTAAATTAAATTAAGAAAAAAAGCACTTTTAATCTTTATATTTTTTTGTCAAAGTTGATTTTAATTTTTGTATTTTAAATTGATAAATTTAGTTCATTAATTTTTAAAATATGTGAATTTAATCCTTTTATTTTTATCACGATCACAAAATTAGACTAGGAACTAAATTAATATATTTTCTAAAGTTAAAGAACTAAATGTATCCATTTAAAACTATTGGAGTTAAAACTAAATTTGACTAAAAGTACGAAAATCAAAAAGTTTTTTTTATTAAAATTAATTAATGTGGTTTTCCTAATTAAATATTTTATGCTTATTAGTTAATGTAATAACTAATTTTACTAAAGAAACTTTTAATTCAACAAATTAAATTATCAAATGTCAACTTCCATTTTTTAATTTACTCTTCCACTGTTTATGTTAAAGCACATCCGTTATCGAATCAGCTAGACACATTCCCCTAACCATAAAACGAAAGAGACACGACTAATCAAAATCCTCGAACATGTGCCTCGGGTTTAATTCTACCATCTTAACCTAAATTGAAGATCGTATTTACTACGGTACAAGGTGTTAGCCTGTTAGGAATAAGCACCTAGCATTATTTAAAAAGAAGCTATATTCATTGAACTTGACTGCGGAAAAAAGGGGTGTAAATATCGTTTGTGTTTATTCCTTTGGATTTACCAAAGATTGGTATCAGAGTTTATGGTTTTACTTGGTGAACGACTCGAACGAATAAGATAGTAACAGAGGATCTATGGATATGATGATCACTTGAATCGAAAATCTTTTTAATAGATGAATCCATACATGGAGGCGCAAGTACTTGAGCATATTGACAACATTGGCTAGGCAGGGTCCAAACAGTCACAATTAAGCTATAAGAGTCACCATGAAATACTCGTGGATAAAAATGATTTTTGTTTAAGGAGAAGACTATTATGTGAAAGAGACTCACATTTAAGGAAAAAGAAAAGATTATTGGAGTCCAAGTATAAGGTGAAATCTGACATCGAATATGAATGAGAAGATTAAACATCATATAAGTAAGGACAAGACTTATAAATCTAAATGATAAGTTTTTGGATTAAAATGTGTTGTCAAATTTACTTATATAAATACTCATGATTTTTTTAATTTCCTTCCTCAGATTTTCCAACAAGTTATATTATAGATGTTAACTTTTATTAATTTTTTCTTTCTATTTTCACCATATAAATTATTTCATCTCTATTATAAAAAAAACTATATAAATATAATATCTCCTGGACAAGAGGAAGAGACAGAGGGTTGCAGTAGGTAGTTGCTATTGCTGATATATAGGAACTTTTATGTGTGAACATTATACAGAATCAGTTTCCACCGATCACACGTTTTTCTTTTTTCGTTTCATGTAGATTTCAAAGATGTATAGTTCCTTTTGTTTTTGGTCTTTAATGCATCTTCTGCTGCATACTGCAATATCACTCTCCTCCTTTAAGAAGAAACTTGGAAGATATATAGGTGCACCAAGATGCTGTGACGTTTGAGGTATATACAGTGCTGTACGTATATCTTCTATATATGTTGCGTGTGCGTGTGCATGAACTTCAAAGAACACCAAACATTTACCAATCCCTTCTAAAATAGTATTTGGTTTGAGTGGTTGTGGTAGTTGAAGAAACACTACTGATTCATACAACCTGCTCCATGAAAATAATCCATAAAAAACCAAAAAAAGAGCAACACGCTCAACTTTTGCCTTTTCCTTGGATGGAATGTTTCTCTTGAGCAAATTGAGAATCTGTATACAATAGTAACACGCATGTTCTGAGTAAAATGCTCCTTTAAACGCAGCAGGTAAATAATTGTGCATTTCCTTTTATGGTTCACTCTTTGTAAATATATATCTTAGCTTTCTTCATTTGAAATGTTTTCCTTACATTGGCGCAGGTTAATTGGTGAGTATAGTGTCTAAGAGAGGAAAATGCATAAACCAGCAGAGGCACTAGACTTTGCTCTCAAGGAGACTTCACCCAACATAGGTGCAGGTGCTGTAATCAGGGACAAGCTTTCCTGTACCTATGACCTGGTTGAACAAATGCAGTACCTCTATGTTAGAGTGGTGAAAGCCAAGGATTTGCCAGGGAAAGATGTTACTGGTGGTGTGGATCCCTATGTTGAAGTGAAGCTTGGAAACTACAAGGGCCTTACCAAGCACTTTGAGAAAAAGTCCAATCCTCAGTGGAATCAGGTTTTTG
>PYAF01000917.1:1044850-1059850 GCA_007407185.1 Glycine tomentella
TTCTCTCTTCTTCAGTTGCTACTCTGTTGCTTGCTCTTGATGCATTTAAACCGAATGCTTAAGCTTCTTTATATAGGATTGCAAAAGCATGCCAATGAGTTGTATAGCAATTGTTAAAGCAAAAATTAAATATTGCTGCTGCTTTCGGTGGCTTTCGGTGCATTAAAAAATTAAAGGTTCGGAACTTTGGGTTGTCAAATGTTGCTGCTGCACGTTGCTGTCCTTTTGGTACAATGGTTTTGGACAAAGTCCATGTGCTGCGCAACACTTCTTTTTCCTTATACTTGCATCCATAAAAAAATAAAAAGTCATTTAAAATGAATAATACTGCTAAAAGATAATAATAAAAAAAATGCTATATTGAATGATCGAGTTTGTTTAATTACAAATGTAAACAGTATTTGCTTGAAAACCATGACATGATGCAGTATCTTGGTATGCGTTGCCTCTGACCTGCCAATTGGCAAAACCCCATTAATCAAGTACGAAATTCTATATTTATTGTAGAAATGTCATTTTCATAAAAAAGTTACCATGTCAATGAACTTCATATTGCATCTAATTCATTTTCGCTCATATCTTCAGGGATGTTTGAATCAAAGCGAAAACGAAATCACTACGGCCTGCTAAGTGCTAAAATTTGACCGAGACTAACTAAACCAGGCATTAACCCCATAATTAGTATCACATTCATAATCATCATTTATTTGACTTGTTAATATGTTTTCAGAAAGTCATTTTCATTACCATTGCAAATGGAAAAAAGAAAATGACATCCATTTTACTTATTTATTTATAATGTATTTGTACAAACTGATTGAACAGTTGCATGCCAATCAATACAAAATTTTCTACTAAATGTTTGGAAAAACAAAACAATTTAATTGCCAAGATGTAATTTAAAAGAACAAAAAATAAGCTTAAACAAACTAGTCCATTAATATGAATCCAATCTATAATCAATTTTGTTAAGTTGGTCGGATCAACCCAATCTATAATCACCCTTATTTACTAGCATGTATTTCTTTCTATATCTTAATAAGTTCATTTTTAGGATATTCGGGATTCATTTTCCACCTGCATTGTTATAAGTATTTTGGTGACGTCTAAAAACACAAGTGCTAAAATTTGACATATTCTTTTCTTGACTCGTTAACAGATACCCTTTCTCTGTGTGTGGGAGAAAAACATTCATCAACTAATGCTATACATTTTAATTACTTGATAACTACAGTATTTTTATTTCGTTCAAATGTCAATTTCAAGTGCGAAATTGCGTGGGGATAATCCCAAGAATCAGACTATAATTTATAACCTAAAAAAAGGACAAATATATTTTAAAGACCACGTACCAAACCAATGTAAAAAGAGACTGCGAGAGCAAATATAATTTTAAGGGTATATCATCTTTTTGTCGTATCCATACAATACATGTGTCATCTATACTCCTACTTTCTTTTTAACGAAATGTGATATATATATATATATGTATGTATGTATTCAGTAATACTAAATGGATAAAAAGTGGGGGAAAGCTAGGTTATGGAAGTTGAAAGAAAAGAGAAATTGTTATTGTATATTTTTAATTAATTATAAAATATATACAAAGAAAAAAGTTAAAAGTAAATTTAAACAACTCCGGAATATAAAAAAAGGAAAAATTATTTTAACATCCATGATGAATCAATTGAGAGAGAAATAACAAAAAAAAAAGAAAGAAATATTGATATAATAAATGATGTGATATGATAGAAAAAGATAAATATAAATAAATAAGAATTATTGATTGAATATGTAAAACGAAAGATTTTCAATATATCGTCATTATAAAAAAAAAAATGAAAAATCACTTTGAGGAAACTCTTGATCGTGAGTTTCAACAAAGTTAGAATACTCTTGTTACCGCCTTTTGATTAATGTTATGTTGTTTAGTGAGCCTTTGATTAGCTAACAAGAGGATGCTAACATAATTGAGATGCTATACTACCTAGCTTCTTCATCCTAATTTATTAAAAAAAAAAAAAGTTCCAACTCCAAATCTGTCTCTCACAAGAGTGTGAAGCAACTCCAAATTTAAGTTACTATGTGATAAAAAGGAACCATTTGTCAATGCATTTCAAATTGAATCTAATTAATGTCTGGGTATATGGTTGCAGCCATGCTTGAATCACCGCGAAAGCGAAATCACAACGGCCGGCTATGGGAGACTATACTGTACTAATCCAGGGATAAACCCTATAATTATGTTAGCACACATTCATAATTATCACTTATTGACTTCTTGATAAGCCTATTTTTTATTATTTATTTTTACTTCTTGATAAACGTTGCATTACAATGTCAGTGCTTTCTGATAATCATTTTCAAATGATCAGATCAACATTAACATGCTGATTAAAACACAAGCAATGTTAATAGAGTAACAATTAGTGGATACTTCAAAACTCTAAATTAAACTTTATTAACCTCGATCACTATTTCTCTTTTTATCATACCATATCACTTATATATATATATATATATATATATATATATTCTGATTTTTTTCTGGAAAAGATGATTGCTAGAAGAAAAAGTTCTCGAATATTCCTAGTTATTATTACTTCTTTTCTTTTAATAAAAAATAGGTTAATTATACTTTACACTTTATAGGATAAAAGAAAAATGTTTTGAATCTTGAAGGCAATCCACCCCAATAATTCTCAAGGCCTAAGACACTTTTTTGATAGAATTTAAACGTACACTTAGAGATATTGTATAGCCTTGTTCAAAACTCTAATCATGTCCCGTCAACTTTACGAAATTAAATATTAAATTATACCGATCAATTAATTAAAATAATTTTTGTTTGAAAAATCACAAAGTTTAAACACTATACGAATCTAGAATATACGGGAATTTAAGAATCTATTTTCAATAGAATTGGCTGCAACCGAAGTCTTTCGAATTACAAATCCATGTTCATGAAGGATGATTTTTTTTAAGGACATGAATGATGAATTAGACAACCACATCCATACAAAAACCAACAGTATATACCAAAAACTTTGAAGTTATGGAGCAACTTAAATTAACTACGGATGCTTAATCGATCATTGGTTGTTTTTTTATACAATATGCATTTAATACCATGTTATAATACATAAATAGTTACTTATTTTAAACATCTTATTAATATTTTTTCATTTGTTTTTATTTCTTTCTTATTATCACATCATAAATCCTATAAAATATATATTGTTTTTTTCTCTAAATATATTATAACATAATGGATGTTTTCATAATTCTTTTTTACAAAACACAAGTATTTTTTAGGATAGAGAGTCATGTTGAAGTTGAATATGTATGACCTCTATTTATGGATAATAAAATTCTCTGAATACTTAAGGCAACACTTATACTTAAATTTAAGATTATTAATTAAATTGAAACTATTATCTCATTCATGGATTGGAGGTACCTTTGAGTTACGAAGTCTACACTATTAACGACAAAACATAAATAAATTAATAATGGACATTTCATCGTGAGCTTTGAAATTTCCGCTGTAAATTACACCGCATCAGATGAATAAGAAGCACAATGAGATAATCCGTATCTTGAAAAGAATAACAGCAGTTAATTATCTTTCATCATTGTGTAATAATCGGCGCCTACCTCGGGTTTAGCTGTTTAATTAAGTTACATTTTTTTGTTACAAAAGGAGAAATATTACATTCTTTTAAAAATCTTTCGACAAATCTTTGTACTATCTTATAAAGGATGTATTAAATAAAAAATAAATGTATATAACATTTTAAAAATATAAATGTAGCATTTAATACCTATACTTACCATACAAAAGAAGTAAAAAGATTAACAAAAAGAAATACATATATATATATATAGTAGGAAAATTTAGAATTGTTTATCTGAAATTATGATAATGTTGTGGTTGTGTAATGTGCTGCATAAAACATTATGATTTAGTTACGTTAGTTTTCAACTTATTACTACAAGAACCAAAATGGTTGATTAAGTCGGAAAGAAAAAGTTAATGAAATCTAGTTCAATTAGTTAGTTGATTAATTGAATAAAATGTGTGACTTATTGTTGAAAATTCTTGATATTATCTTTAATAATTTCCATCGATAACAAAAATTGGTAGAAATCATACTCATATTCATAAGGATATGAGTTCAATTTCCACCACTGTTATAAGAATTTTGTTGATGAATAATCTATAAATATCTATATAAGTAGCTTTTAAGCCTTTGAGACCCGATTTTAATAAATCTCGAGACTCAAGTCACTCTAAACTTTCTTGAATAATAATAATAAATAAAAAAAACTTATCATCACAAGGGTGAGATAAAATTATCAGCATCAGACGGATTGCTCAAAGGGAATATCTGTATCTCCAAATGCTATGTAATTGGCGTGTGTTATACAGAAAGTGAAACTCTCGTAGATATCGAGACCACTTAACAACAGCATCAACTTGTCGTTACTCTTATTATGAGTTTGGACTTTTATATATATGACTGTAATGAGCTCAGCGGAATTCATTCTAATTTCTATGCATGATAATACAACGGAACAATTGTTCATTTTTCCTCACATCAAGGCATTTGGCATACACTAGAAACAACTTAATGTGTAATGTGTTCCATAACCACTCAGGTAACTACATAACTACTTTTCTTTCTCTTCAATATTTTCTTTCTTAAAACCATTTTTGCTTTCACTTATGGCCATGCCTGATCATATCAACATCATCAACATGTTTCATCTTTGGTCTGAGAGTCTCTGATATTTCCCCACAACTTACATGTGTGTTGCATGTATTGTTCACTTCAAGTTTACGAGTTTATGTTGACAATGACATCGCAGTTACAGTAAGTGCTGCATGTAATAATGCTCCGAGCTGATTGAGAAGTCCTCATCAAGATTGACAAGCAAGTGCTATACACTTCTCATATCTAAGGTATGTTTAATTCTCTCCTCTCAAAACATTTATGCAATTACGTAATGTCGAACAGCAAATAAAACTCGTAAAACTTGGTCTTTTCTAAATTTGGCAATTTCTCATAAGGAAACAAAACACCTTGTTTGATTATAAGAACTTATTTTCTGTTTCAAATCCTGTTAATTTGCCTTTCAAACTTCTTTTGTCATTTGGTTGAGCTTCTTAGCTGTTCCATTTTTTTTTATATCAAAGACAGCAGCATACAGATATATGCTACTGAGCTTCTGCTGATCTGAACAGGTTAGGCCATTTATTAAGTGGATGATTAATCTGAACATTTTATGCCATTTATAATCTATCACCACAACTCTCAACTACTTAAGCTTGAACAATTGGAATGAATTATAGCTTCATATTAAATGTTTTGAGTCCACTGCCTCTAAATACTATTAGAAGAGAAAGCTTTTGAGCAGCGGTCATGACATTTAGTTTTCAGTACTGTGGGATTGGACCTTGCTCCTGAATGATGCATGTATGGAATACAACTGAATCAACTGAATTTGAATGCAATCATTAGACTAAGTTGTCAACTAATCTAAACAATCTCCACAGGTTGCAGGATTTGAAATCAGAGATGGATCCAGAAAGATCAGTAGAGGATCAATTCTCCAAGCTGCATCCTTCCATGCCAGTAAACACCAGAATTGGAATAGTGGGTGCTGGTCCAAGTGGCTTATCAGTTGCTTATGCACTGGCCAGGCTTGGTTATAATAATATCACTGTCTTGGAGAAGCATCATACAGTTGGTGGCATGTGTGAATCAGTAGAAATTGAAGGTATCCTATATCTTAGTATGACTCTCTATCTGATCAAGTTGACTATGAATTTTAATCATTAATATATGTTTATGCAGGAAAAGTATATGATCTAGGTGGCCAAGTTTTGGCTGCAAGCAGTGCTCCTGTCATCTTTCACTTGGCAAAAGAGACAGGCTCTCCACTAGAAGAAATGAACTCCCACAAGCTTGCTGTTATTGACAGTTCCTCTGGAAAATACCAAGATGTTAAAGTTGCTGATGATTATGTATCCGTTATGTCACTAACATTACAAATCCAAGTTAGTATATATACTTTTTGTCTTTCATAGACATATAAAGAAAATTCCTTAGTATCTATGACTTGACTGTTGAATGTTTAATATGTTAATGCTACTTGTTCAACTAACAGGAAAAGGTGAAGAATTCTGGTCGTTTTGGGGTTCATGCTCTCAGTGAATTTGCTTCAGACTTAGCTCCAGATTATCTTGAGCGTCATGGACTTAAATCTGTTCCTAAATCTGTGGCTTATGGTTATACTGCTTCAGGATATGGATTTATTCAAGACATGCCGTATGCTTACATTCATGAATTTACCAGAACTTCCATGGCTGGAAAAATTCGACGATTCAAAGGTGGATATACAAGTCTTTGGCAGAGGATTGCAGAATCACTTCCAATAAAACTTCACTATAACACTGAGGTGTTGGCAATCAGGCGGAACTCTAACACTGTCACTGTTAATGTCAAGGGCTCAAATGAAATCGAAACTATGGAATTTGATAAGATCATAATCTCTGGTAACTTTCCATTAAAATATGGAAGAACTTATAGATCGGTGCCTTCAACTTGCTTAGGTATGTAAACTTCTCACTGCTTCATATTTACATAATGTTTTTGTTTATAAAGTTAATTATAATAGTACTGTCAATTAAAAGTCATTGATAGTGGAAAGGATTTTACATTGTCATCTAATCATGAATTCGCATATAATAAAAATTGTTAACTTTTATATAATTACTTTAAAAGTCAAATCTAGGATAGTTTCTAATTAGCTGACCATGTAAAAATCTTTATGATGACAGTATGTCAGAATCAAACACTTTTCTTGTGGCAGAGAATGAAACAGAAGTAATGGATGCAAGTGAGCTTGAAAAGGATTTATTCAGCAAAGTAGAAACAAACGACTACTACACAACAGTTTTAAAGATCAAAGGGCTGGAACATATGCCGGTTGGATTTTATTATTTTAGTGAATATATGGAAGATCCCAGCACAATTGGAAATCCAGTTGCCATGCAGAAATTTTATGCTGACAGTAACATATTCTTGTTCTGGTCCTATGGAAACTCTGCTGATATTAAGGGACCAACTGTCACTGAGCTTGCAATCAAATCTATAGAATCCATGGGGGGAGAAGTTCAGAATTTCATTCTTCAACGTCGCTTTAAGTATTTTCCTCATGTTAGCAGCCAAGGTATTTTTTCATCAGTTTTCAAATTCCATTTTCCCATTTCTAGCTAGAATTCTAAATTTTGAAGTTTGATTGCAGATATGAGAAACGGGTTCTATGAAAAATTGGAGTCAGAGCTTCAAGGCTCAAGGAATACTTATTATGTTGGCGGACTTATGGCATTTGAGCTTACAGAGAGAAATTCATCTTATGCCATGGCTTTGATCCGCAAGAACTTTGCAAATAGCAGTGATTTGCCACTGTTTCCTTACACTAAGGTAATTTAGCACTTTATAACCAGTTATTGATTTGAATAACTAGATTTTACATACATTAAGCAGTCATGTTTTCCAAATAGAGCTGCACTTACTAGAAGAGTGTCTTTGGCAGAGTTTGTTTCCCTTGCAAACTGAGATCCAGAAAAAGGAGCCTAAAGAACTAGTTGAATTGCCTGGAGTGCAATTTCCCAATTTGCCTGCTTTGAATAGCTATTTAAAGTACTGGGGAACTCATCCAATCACTCAAAACAGAACTCTTTACACTTGGCTAAATGAAGGAGGGACAGTGGTTGGCAAGAGAACATATGGAGAACAACATTTAAATGCTTCTTGCATTGCACATAAGCTCTTAACAAGCCAAAAGCCGGTTATCAAGCCTGGTGACAGGGTTCTCTTAGTCTATGTTCCTGGCCTAGATTTTGTTGATGCCTTCTTTGGATGTCTAAGAGCTAAAGTTTTACCAGTCCCAGTTCTTCCCCCAGACCCCATGCAGAGAGGTGGACAAGCACTTCTTAAAATTGAGAACATTGCCAAGTCATGCGGTATAGTGGCAATTTTATCAACAGTATCTTACCACACAGCAGTACGTGCCGGTCTAATGAAAAACTTGATCTCATTAACTGGGAAAAATGGGAAATACCCAGCTCAATGGCCAAAACTTCCGTGGCTGCACACCAATACTTGGGTCAATAACTCGAGAAATTCGGCTGTGGAAGATGTAGATGATCAATGTGAATCCCAGCCTGGTGATGTATGTTTCTTGCAGTTTACCTCAGGTTCAACTGGTGATGCTAAAGGAGTCATGATAACACATGGAGGACTCATTCACAATGTGAAGTTGATGAAAAGTAGATACAAGAGCACCTCAAGGACAGTGCTAGTGAGTTGGCTTCCTCAATATCATGACATGGGGCTGATTGGAGGACTTTTTACAGCTCTTGTTAGTGGTGGATCTGCTGTGCTGTTTTCACCATTGACATTTATTAAGAATCCAATCTTATGGCTTGAAACTATCAGCAAGTATAAAGCAACTCACAGTGCCGGACCCAACTTTGCTTTTGAGTTGGTGGTTCGAAGGTTAGAGTCCGAGAAAGACAAGCTTCAGAATTTAGACCTTTCATCCATGATTTTTCTTATGGTTGCTGCTGAGCCGGTGAGGATGAAGACCTTGAAAAGATTTCTTGATCTAACCACTCCTTTTGGCTTATCTCAAAAGGTGATGGCTCCAGGATATGGCTTAGCAGAAAATTGTGTGTTTGTGAGTTGTGCATTTGGAGAAGGATGTCCTATTCTTGTTGATTGGCAAGGAAGAGTTTGTTGTGGATATATTCACCCAGGCAATTCAGACGTTGACATTACAATAGTTGATCCAGAGAGTGGTGAAGAGCTTGAGGAAGATGGAAGGGAAGGAGAAATCTGGATAAGTAGTCCAAGTGCTGGAATAGGATACTGGGGAAAGAAAGAACTGAGTCAGAAAACTTTTAGAAATGAGCTTCAGAACCATCCTGGACGCAACTACACAAGAACTGGAGACTTGGGAAGAATTATAGATGGGAAGCTATTCATCACTGGGAGAATCAAGGATCTTATCATTGTGGCTGGAAGAAACATCTACTCCGCAGATGTTGAAAAGACGGTTGAGAGTTCATCTGAATTTCTTCGTCCGGGATGCTGTGCAGTCATTGGTGTCCCTGAGGAGATTTTATCAGCAAAGGGGATTTCCCTGCCAGATGGATCAGACCAAGTTGGCTTGGTTGTGGTTGCTGAAGTAAGGGATGGTAAAACAGTTAGCAAAGATATGATTGAGCATATTCAGACTCGTGTGGTTGAAGAACATGGGGTTAGTGTTGCTTCTGTCAAGTTGATCAAGCCAAGAACCATCAGCAAAACAACATCAGGAAAAATCAAGAGATTTGAGTGTCTCAAACATTTTTCAGATGAAACACTGAACCTGGTTCCACAACCTATTTTGACAAAGAAATCACTGGTGAGGTCATTTACTACAGGAACATGCAGAGAAGGAAGAACACCTCGGGCACATTTGGTGAGAAGTAGTTC
Organism: Glycine tomentella; assembly: GCA_007407185.1. Lineage (NCBI taxonomy): Eukaryota > Viridiplantae > Streptophyta > Magnoliopsida > Fabales > Fabaceae > Glycine > Glycine tomentella. The sequence continues at coordinate 1,054,402 of PYAF01000917.1, forward strand.
TACTCTACCTATTCCAAGAATCAGCAACAAGGAAATTGTGGAACAGTTGAAAAGGATTATTTCTGAGCAGTCTGGAATCCCGGTCAACAATATCTCAGTCACAGACAACATGTCAACCTATGGAATTGATTCAATTGGAGTGGTCAAAGCAACTCAAAAACTCACAGATTTCCTAGGAGTGCCAGTTGCGGCTATAGATGTTTTCACTGCATCATGCATTCAAGAATTGGCTAACTTCTCTGAGAATCTTCTACTCAAGTCTCAACCTCAACTCATGAGCAATTCATCACATGCTCCAGAAGCTGAAATTGATTTTACTGAAGTGGTTGTGGATGTATCCAAGTCTCGCCAATGGGGTATCCGTTTACTTCAACTCCTAGCACTTGTTTATATTTCTATCATGCTGGTCACTCCTGCGTATCTATCCATCACTGTTTTTCAAAGTTTTAAACCAAATGCCAGTGAATCGGTATATGGAATGCCTTGGTCAAGCTATTTGATTTCTTTGACTTTGGCACCACTTTCTTGGATCCTTTGCATAGTCTCTACTTGCCTTTGCATTTCCTTTTTTGGGAATTCTTTCTTGAGGCCAAACTATGCCCTTACACCTGAAATATCAATTTATTCAATGGATTTTGTTAAGTGGTGGGCGCTCTATAAAACTCAGGAAATTTCTTCAAAAGTTTTGGCAACACACCTCAGAGGAACGGTGTTTCTGAAATACTGGTTTGAGATGCTCGGTGCAAGAATTGGATCCTTAGTTTTGCTTGACACAGTGGACATCACTGACCCATCTCTGGTTTCAATTGGAGATGAAGTTGTCCTTGCAGAAGGGGTTTTGGTTCAAAGCCATGAGGTGAAGAATGGAATTCTAAGTTTCCTTCCTATTAGAATAGGTAAAAATTCTTCAATTGGACCTTATTCTATTATTCAAAAAGGAAGTGTCATCAAAGAAGGATCTGAAGTACAACCCCTGCAAAAGGTTGAAGAAGGCCAACATGTATTCAAACCTGCTAAGCTTAATAACGTTGAAGAGGTCAGTACATGCAAATTGCTCAAATAACTGAGATTTATTTTGAAGGAAATGTGACTTATTTAAATTTTAGTTTCCACTGATAGCACTATTGTTACAGTTCTAATATTGCCATTCTTTATTGCTCAAAATTTCATCATTTCATATAATAGCAGGTTCATATATTTAAACTAATGACCAGTACCACTTTAAGCTTGAACATAACTAATGTCTTTATTTATTTTTTCAGAATGCCCTGTTGCTTGTTTCTACCAGCAAAACACAGTCCAATGCCATGTACCATTTTCTGGGGATCTATCTCACTGGCTTTCTCAGCTCCCTTGCTTCAGCTATTGCTTACATCTTGTACATAAGGCTCTTCCAGATACCTGCATCATTCCAACACTTCTCATTTCTTTGCATATGCGGTGCCTTCCACTGGATCCCATTTACCATTGTTGCATATGCCACCATGTTTTCTGATGTCCTATTAAATCCCATTGCCTTTACCATTTCATTTACCAGCGAATACCTGCTTCATGGCCTTATACTCACCTCTCTCACTTGTGCTTTGACACGTTTTCTCAAATTCAACCAAAACCAAACCCATTTCAAAGCCTGGCTTAGACATCAATTGACCATTTCCTGCCATCATAGATTTGCAAAGCTTCTCTCAGGAACAGAAGCCTTCTGCTTATATTTACGCCTTTTGGGTGCAAAAATTGGCAAGCACTGTTCCATTAGAGCCATCAACCCAGTTTCAAATCCTGAGTTAATGGTAATAGGTGATGGTGTCCATCTTGGTGATTTCAGCAAGATAATCACCGGTTTCCACTATTCCAATGGATATGCTTGTGGAAAAGTAGAGGTTCAGGATAATTCAGTTGTGGGGAGTCAAAGCCTAATCCTCCCAGGTTCTGTTGTAGAAAAGAATGTCATTCTAGGTGCACTTTCAGTTGCTCCAATGAATTCTATCCTCCATGAGGGTAGCGTGTATATCGGATCTCAAACCCGAGTTATAACCAGAAACTCTTCGTATCATTTAGATGAAAGGATAGAGGAGATGGACATGGAGTACAAAAAAGTAGTTGCAAACATGGCTGCAAATTTAGCTGTCACTACTATTAATGTCAAAGCAAGATACTTCCACCGCATTGGTGTTAGTGGAAAGGGACACTTGAAAATCTATGACAAACTTGATGGCAATATTCCACTACACAAGATTTTTCATCCTGGAAAAAGCTACCCTATCATGGTAAGACACAGTAATAGCTTGAGTGCTGATGATGATGCAAGGATTGATGCACGTGGCGCAGCTTTGAGGATTCTTTCTGATGAATCACCAGATTCTAATAACCTGCAGCATGTTCCCCTCATTGACCTGACACTAAAAACTGGCAACGCATTTTATGCTCGCACTCTTGCTGATTTTGCAACCTGGCTTGTGTGTGGACTTCCAGCGAGGGAGGAACTTGTTAAGCGCACCCCACATGTTCGTGATGCAGTGTGGAATTCCCTTAGACATGCAAACTCATACGCTGAATTGCACTACTATTCAAACATTTGCAGGCTCATGCGCTTCACTGATGGACAAGAAATGTACGTGAAGTTTAAGCTAAGACCTATTGACACAAGCATTAGTGAGGACACAGGTAAGGTTGTACCAACTGGGATTCTTCCACCAGAAACAGGTGCAATTCCTAGGGATGAAAAGGACACACGTCCTTTGCTTTTCCTTGCTCAAGATTTTCAACGCCGTGTGAATTCTCCTGGTGGAGTTTGTTATGTGTTTCAATTGCAACTCCGAGAAGTGCCAGAAGATGAAGCCGCACGTGACATTGCACTGGACTGCACCAAACCATGGGATGAAAATGAGTTCCCTTACATTGATGTTGGAGAGATAAACATCAATGATAATCTGTCTAGGGAAGAATCAGATATGCTTGAATTTAACCCTTATCTCAAAAGCCATGAGTTGGATGTGATCCCTGCTACTTCCAACACCCAAAGTGCTTCAATTGATCATGGCCGTTCATTGATCTATGAGATTTGCCAGCACGTGCGTAACAGACAGCCACTCCCAGAATCTTGGAGGAACCTCGTAGAGCAATCTAACGTTAAGGTAGACTTGTCTTGCTGTCCCGTGGCAGCATCATTGCCCAAAAAGGAGACGACAAAGAAAGTTATTACAACAACCTTAACCTTGACAAGATCCTGGTACCAGACATTCTCAGCACTTTTCACTCAACCGTTGCTGCAAACTGTTTTGCCTTACATGGTGGTGGGTTTAGCAGTTTTTGCTCCTTTGAACTTTCTTGTTAACCTTAAGAACGCTGAGAAACTCCAAGTGCAATGGTTCCTTCCTTTGTTTTGGGTTGTCTCGGGTGTCATGGCTGCACTGGCATGTGTTGTGGCCAAATGGGTTCTCGTGGGAAGAAAAAGAGAGGGTGAAACCGTACCCTTATGGAGCAAAAGGATAATCATGGATAGCACGTGGCAAGCGATTAGAACCTTGGTTGGGGATTATTTCATGGACATGGCAAGTGGGTCGTTTTTGTTTGTGATATGGATGAAGTTGATGGGTGGGGACATAGACATGGATGGTGGTGGGGCCTACGTGGACAGCACGGGGGCTATGTTGAACCCTGAAATGGTGAAGATAGAGAGAGGGGGTTGTGTGGGAAGAGAGGCATTGCTATTTGGACACATATATGAAGGTGATGAAGGTGGAATGGTGAAGTTTGGGAGAATCAAAATTGGTGAAGATGGGTTTGTGGGAAGTAGAGCTGTGGTCATGCCTGGTGTGCATCGCTTTGTCTCTCGCCATGAAAGGAGAAACAGTTAGGTCGAGATAAAATATATTGATGGTTGTTTCCGTTTACTATATATATTTATATTTATCCCATCATATGCAGGTTAGATTAAGGTAATAAGTATCTTATACATTGTAATGATGTGAGATGACCACGTAATAGTGTGAACAAAAAAATTGCACTCCTCTGTGGATTAAAATTGCTAAACTTCGTGCCTACCTCATTCAATAGTACAATAAAATTGCGCGTTTGGTTTTTGCTCATCGAAATACCAAGTTTGTTGTTTGTGTTGTACTGTATTTCACTTTGTTGGGACCGTTTCTTATGTTTTGGGGGATTCTATCAATTTGGGTACGTTTAGGGTTTAAAAATCAATTTTAGGATCGTTTCATATGTCTTTAGTAATTCTAAGTGCTTTAGCTTGTGCTTCTGAATGCTAATTCTGAATACTAATTCAAACACCAAAAGCTTGTCCTTAGATGGTTTACTAATTCTGAATGCTTTAGACCCTTTTATGGTGTACTAATTATGAATGCTTTAGCTTGTGTGCCACTGAAACGTGTGCAAGAATTTCAATGATGTAAATCCATCAGTCATTTTTCCTGGCTGAAAATCTTTGACGACCATGAAAGAAATGAAGAAGGTGAACAGAAGCTGCAAATGCTGAAGTGAATGGAGAAGGATATGATGATGAAGGGGAACTGTGAAAGATATTTCACAAAGGAAGAGAATGTGGGTTTCTGAAATCCTAAATTGAATTTTTGGGGAAATATATTTCAAGTTATATTCCATGGTACATGGTAGTACAACAAACAGAGGATTGACAAAACATAAGCATAGGGGCCTATCGCCTGATTACAAAAATTGAAAAAGACAAAGGATTCAATTATAAAGTTTTATAGTCCAGGACCTAATTAAAGTTTAGAGACTTGCAGATATGTTATTCCTCAAATTTAAGTAAAGACAAAGAATGTAAAATGACCGAAAAAGAAAACAATGTACAGAAATTGACAGTCTATCAATCTTAACGTCCATTTGTCTACCTACGTTATAAGCTAGTAGTATCTTCCTATATACGAACGTAAAATTGAGAGTTGATTGAAAAAATTGAAAATCGAAGAAAAATCAATGGTGATTTATTTGATTTGTTTTTTTATATATATATTTTTCAAATCACTGGCTTTGATTTGTGGTTTAACACGCAAAAGTCAAACATTGTTAGAAATTATTGGTGTAATTAATGTTTTGTTGTTAGATATTTACTTTCTAAGTTTTAGTGTTAGTTTTTTTTTATTAATTAAAAAGTTCATTTGATTTTTTGGTAAGTAAACTTTTTTAAATAGTTTATCATATTTTTTAAAATGCTAGCTTTTAAATTTTAACTTTTTTTTATTTTTATTATCGATATATTTATTTATTTTTATTATCTTTTTTAAATAAATCATGATTTAATTATTTTTTTTATCATTTTACACTTTTCAATTACTTCAATAATTAATTTTACCGAATATTTATAATCTAATAAACTAGCTTTTTAGCTTACAGCTATCTTTTCAGATAATTTTGTCAAACATGACCTTAATTGAAAATATTTAATAATTTTAAATTATTTTTAAATTTATTT
>PYAF01000917.1:1061398-1080062 GCA_007407185.1 Glycine tomentella
TATTAATCTTTACGTTAGAGTATCGAAAGAAAGAAATCACTTTTTTTTGTTAGATAATCATATTTCAAAATGTATGATTTAATTAAATGTTCTTAATATATAAATTATATTTTATATTTATGATAAATAATTTCTATTGTGACATAAATTTATTTTTAATTATTGATAATTCTAAGAGTTATATTAAAATTTAAATAAATAAAAAGATAAAAAATAAATAAAATAAAAGAGATAAGTGATTGAAAATATCTAAAAAAACTGCTAAAAATATTTTCAATGAAAAACAACTCCTGATAATCTTATTCAAAATAGTTATTTTGATATGTATATAGAAAAACTTTAAACTTAAAGATAAAAAAAAGTTTATTAAAGCATATTATAAAACCCGATTCGATCTAACCAGTTGAACCGGTCCAACCTGGATTTGGTGGCATAATCGGGTTGAGTGCACTATTGGACCGCTCAAGCATGTGATTTGGGATGATATGGTCAAAATTGGTCGATTTTGAGTAAACCCGGTGACCCGATCGGATTGAAAAATCCGGATTGAGTTGTGCACGTCGTCATCGCCACTCGACTCGACAACCGCCGCACTACAAGTCGTGATGGCTGCCACCATCGCACTGCAAGTCGTCATCGTCACCACCCCACACTGCGAGAGAACTCGTCGCACCGGCCTCACTTCCGATAACGCGGACGAAGATGTTTACGACCTGGAAGAGGTCGAACTTCGGTCGCACTGTGAAGCTATGAAGCAGTGTTGATTGAAGAGGAAGAGGAAGCGATCAGCACAAGAAAGCTGAGAAAAGAAGGTGCAGCCGTGCAGCACAGCTGCACAGAAGAATGGAGTAAATGAAGCGCAACACCTAAGAAGACTATATATATTAGTGGGGATTAGTTTTTTGCTTTGGGCCTCGAGATCCACATACTCATTTACTTCTTGTACACCTTTTATTGCTTCTGTATTCCTTTTGACTCATTTTTTTAATTAAAAATTGGACTTGTATTTTAATTTAAGTAGTTACTATTTACACTCTTTTTTATTATTAATACACTTTACTTGTATTCTCAACTTTGAGACTTCAACTGCTATTTTGAATTTTTTAGTATACTTTTCTTAATCAAATAATGTTATTTATATATTTGTATATAATATAATTTTGATTTCTTTAATATAGACCGGATCAAATTGACTCAGTTATTGATCCATGATTAAATAACTGACCTACTAAGAGCACATTTAGTGGTAGATCCTAAATTAGAATCTTAGATCACTTTTTGGTGGACCCTATAGTGCCACGTAGGATTCAAGATCACTTAAAATTTGTAACATTTTTTTCTTTAATAGTAGATCCCAAATTGAGATCTTAGATAATTTTAATGAGTCTTACATGGACTCCACTTTTAAATATTTAAAATTTAATTAATTAATTATAATTAATAAAGCATAAAAAAATACATGAATATTAATAAAACATGTAATTAATTTTAATTTTTAATTTCTTTTTATTTATTTTTTCATTTTTTTGTCCTATCACATAAAAAATCATTTTTTTAAACTCCGTACATATTTTTAAGATTCTTGGAAAAGAATTGGATCTCCACTTAGAGATCTTCATTCCATTCCCGTGATAAATGAGAAAGGAGAGATCTTTAATTAAATTTTTTTCTCAAATCCAACACTAAAATTGCTCTAATTCACTACCTCAACAGGAAAGTATCAATTCTGGTATTTTAGAATTAATTAATTAATTAATTAAAGTGCGCCCGTGGATTTAGGTCAGTGAAAGAAATTGGAAAGACAGAAAAGGAATAAAAGTTTGACTCATGGAGAGGTTAGATAAGGTGCATTGTACATAAAATACGCCGAACGCAGAGTATCTTCACATTGAAACATTGAATGCCACACTTTCAATTAAAATTGTCCTCTATCTCCTCTCCTCTTTGACTAACCCCAAAATCTTAGGCTCATCGAATTTCGAACATTGGGTCGTAAAACCTAAAACCTTTTATGGGTTCTTATCATCTTCGCCGAATTAGCCAATAAGAAGAAAAAAAAAGAAAAAGAAGGAGGATACCCAGAACGAATTGAATCGGAAAGTTCAAATCTTCTAGCTTTCAATTCCAAATTGATGGGCGAAATCGAAGAAATTGGAGCTGATGTCTGGTGTGTCTACCATGTTTTGTTATTTTCAGAACTTCAATTTAGTTCCATGTTTTTCTGTAATATGTTTCGTGGTTTTCTCTTGTTAGTCATTTCAGATTTTTTTTTGGGTGGGTTTATGATTTGTGAATGCTAGCTATATTTTTATTTATAATAGCCTTGCTCCTTGAATTTCTATTGGCTTTTGTTAATCCTGATTTAGTTGGATTGAGTTTATTGGTTTTTAGGATTCATTATCTATAAATTTCTTACTGCTTTGTGAGTTTTCAATCTGATATGGGGTGTCAAGTTGTTAACTACTGTGCAATAGTTTTACTAAGGAATCTGTCTCTTGGAAAGTGTAGCCGAGATCGTTCGGCACTTTAATGTTTTGTTATGAAATAATGTCTGGTTTCGGAGGGAAAAGAAACTAGGATGAAATTTTGATTAGTGATTATCAATTAGTTAATCCTGATACAAACAAAATACAGAAGGTTGCATTTTTTATTGGGCTTTGAATGTTTCAGTGATCATTTAAGATATTCAAGTTCAGTTTTATGTCTCTGGTGACTCGCCATGATGAGGCTAACTTGGTCAAATCTTTTTAAGTTCAAAAATTGTACTTTTTAAACCAATCTAAGAGATTTTATTGTTTAATTCTCCTGACTAATGGTGACACGTTAAACTGCAGTTCGGATATAGAAGTTGATGATATTAGATGCCCCAATATAGCAGAGAAAGATGTCAGCGATGAAGAGATTGAAGCAGAAGAATTGGAGCGGCGGATGTGGAAGGATCGAATCAAACTCAAAAGGGTGAAGGAAAAACAGAAGCTAGAAGCACAGCAAGCTGCAGAAAAGCAAAAGCCAAGGCAGTCCAGTGATCAAGCTCGTAGGAAGAAAATGTCTAGAGCACAAGATGGGATTCTCAAGTATATGCTGAAGCTCATGGAAGTCTGTAAAGCTCGTGGATTTGTGTATGGTATCATTCCTGAGAATGGAAAGCCAGTTAGTGGTTCCTCTGATAACATTAGAGCTTGGTGGAAGGAGAAGGTTAGGTTTGATAAGAATGGCCCTGCAGCCATAGCCAAGTATGAAGCTGACTGTCTTGCAATGAGTGAGGCCGATAACAGCCGAAATGGTAACTCGCAGAGCATTCTCCAAGATTTGCAAGATGCAACACTTGGATCACTCTTATCGTCTTTGATGCAACATTGTGATCCTCCTCAGAGGAAGTATCCATTGGAAAAGGGTATACCCCCACCTTGGTGGCCAAATGGGAATGAAGATTGGTGGTCACAGTTGAATTTACCTCATGGTCAGAGTCCTCCTTATAAGAAGCCCCATGATTTGAAGAAGATGTGGAAAGTGGCAGTGCTTACTGCTGTTATAAAGCACATGTCACCTAATATTGCGAAGATAAGGAGGCATGTCCGCCAGTCAAAATGCTTGCAAGACAAGATGACAGCAAAGGAAAGTGCAATTTGGTTGGGGGTATTAAGTCGAGAAGAAGCTCTCATTAGGCAGCCTAGTAGTGATAATGGTACATCTGGAATAACTGGGGTGCCACCTGGTGTTCCGGTTGAGAATAAGCAAGCTGCTACCAGTAGTGCTAGCAACTATGATGTTGACGGTACTGACGATGGCATTGGTTCTGTTTCTTCTAAAGAAAATAGGAGAAATCAGATTATGGATACCGAACCGTCAGATAACTTGCGCAGGGTTAAGAAATCTGTCCAAGATACAGATCAAGCTAAGAAGCAACCCAGGCCCAAAAAACCCCGAAGGGCCAATGACAAACCACCAGCACTATCTGACAATGAAATTTCACATGTTGAGTCAAGAAGCAAAGGGCTCAATATGAACCAGACAGAAGCACAAGTGGTTGGAGTCCAGATTCATGGAAATGAGCAGAGCAATGAGACAGATTTTGCTGCAAGGCCACTGGAAAGAGGACTTGAGGTGACTGCACAACTACCAGCACCTGAGGTTGATCATTACTCTTATTTACATACAAACAACTTGATTTCCTCAGAAAGCGTGTATATGAGTGGAAGGCCAATGCACTATTATCCTGAGTTGCAAAACCCTGATATGCATCATGAAACCACTTATAACCTTTATAATCCAGCAGCAGTATATGAGCCTGGTCAGGATGGGCAGCAGCTACATTCTGCAAACAATGCAGCAGTTAGGTCAGAGAATGATGCAGTTTCTTTGCAAGGAGTACATATGAAAGGGGATGGAATTAATGAAGGAGACTTGCAATATTTTGGTAAAGATGCATTTCAAAATGACCTTGATAGACCTATGGATCACTCTTTCTTTGGATCACCCCTCAGTAGCATGTCATTAGATTTTGGAGGACTCGGCAGTCCATTCCATTTAGATGATTTCATGTGTGACGATGAAATGATACAGTACTTTGGAGCATAAATTATTGAAACTGCTAGCTCAGCAGAGACCGTAAGTGCTATTTTTATTATTATTCTCTTAAATAATGCTCTGAGTCATTAAATGTATCTTGATCCATGACTTCTCTATTGTTTTTTGGTTCATCCTTTTCCAGGAACTTGAAAAATTCCAGCACCTGTTGCTTATCTGGTAGATTGGTAGTAGTGTTTATGGAGTTAGAGATTGAAAGATATAATATTAACAACGTTAACAAGTCATAAGCACAGGACTAGAAGAACTGAAGCATGGATTCCGTTTTATTTGATTACCCCATTTCCATATCAATAAATATGTTTTGGGGTTGTATGTAAACTTATCAATTGTTGGATTCACTGAACTGCACATATGAATGTTTAGCTAAATATTTTTGGAATAGGGTTCCCTCCAAATTTAATAAATTATCATTGTTTCCATGCTCTTTCCTTTTCAGTGTAGGTTATATTAAAGTGTGTGACTGCATGTGCTTGTTTCCAAGACTGTTTGATACATCCCCCTTTGCTTAAAATTTAGCATACTTATGTTTGCCTAGGGAAGGGATATTTTCCAATGGAAGAAAAAATTGACAAGATCAACTCATTTTATTCTTTTAAAATTTCATTTTATAATCGAAGTATAATAAAATTTATGGAAGGGGTAGGATCTCATACGGTGAATTTGAGGATCAATTCCCGTTCGGCTAAACGTATGTTGGGTTTTCCAACGAATCAACAATTGTGCACTTGTCCATATTAGGAATTTAAAATATGGCTAGTAAATCACTACATTATTAAATGAAAAAAGGTCAGACATAGTGTTAAGTGTCACTAGGGCGTAGTGCTCAACTACGAACCATAGAATCAATAAATGCGCTCTTCGTGTCGGACAACTTAAGGAGTCATTATCATGCTGATCTATTTTCATTTGTTCATAATGTCATTTTACATATGACGTTGATGAATTAAGATCCTTCTTCCTTTTTTTGTTATTTTTAGATTCTTTCCTTCCCATACCCTTACCCCCCTAAAAGATATATTGATTGTTGTTAAGACCTTGTTTGAACATGAGCAGAAATTGAAGGACTAATTAGAACTTTATATAAAAAATAAAGACTCATTAGAAATACAGTCTCAATTATATTTTAGAGATAATTTTATTAAATAAATTAAGAATTAGTTATATTTTAAATCAACATAAAATTTTGTTTGCTTGTAATCCAAACCAGTGGAAATACTATTTAACACTGCTGTCAAAAAGGGAGATGAAAATTATTCTTTTCTTTATGTAGAAATTTTAAAAGAGATCTAATGCCCCCGAAGTACTAACAAAATTGAGCCAATCACCTCTCTTTCTTTTTCCTAATCTTGAGAAAAACAAAAACAACAGGCAAGGCAAAAATAGTATTATTTGTTCAAATTCTGCCTTGAAAATCGCGAAAACAGAGTTACTCCACCCCCCCCAGTTTCTGCTTTGTGCAGTTATGAACCCTACAAACTTGCAGTGGAATCGACAATATTCCAAAAGCGCAGTGCTATTACCAAAAATAATATATCAGGTCTTTCGAGTATTGTTTTCCATAATGTAAATACAGTGTGTTCTGGCAGTCCAGCACCAAAATCACAAAAGTTTATCACGTCTTTCGAATAATGTTTTCCATAATGTAAATACAGTGTGTTTTCTGATTTCTGGCAGTCCTGCACCAAAATCACAAAAGTTTATCACCTTGGTACCTCCCTTAGGTTGTCCTCAACTTAAACAAAACAGGAATGGGTATAAAAACCGTTTAGTCTTCCAATAATAGCTGAAGATATTACTTTCACACAACAGGTTATAAAGGATGCATACACACTATAATTCACACAAAGATGTCATCCAAAAAAGAAATCACTTAATCAAATGTACTTTAAAAGAATTTCATAAGCAAAGATGAAATCTGAGTCATCAAATTCTTTTAGAGTGTATTTGGATTAAGTATTTTAAAATTTCAGAGAATTTGAAATTCAGGAAAATTAAAATACATCAAGTAAAATTCTTTCATTTCAAAATTGTATTTGGATAAAAAAAATTAAATTTCTTTATTTTCAAAATTTTATGTTTGGATAAAGAAATTGAATTTCTTCATTTTTTAAAATTTTGAACCACATGCACGGAGAGGTGCGTGAGGTCGGTACTGTGGGAATAACGGAGGTCGGAGTATTCGCCGGCGATAAAAACGGAGCAAAGAGTGGTGCGGTGAGAACTTTTATAGAAGAAGAAAATTTTAATTTCTCGCATTTTAGAAGAAATTAAAATTTCACATTTTTAGTTGTTTAAAATTCTATTTTAAAATTCAAAAATTTAAATTCTTCATATAAAAACATCCAAACAATAAATTTTAAATTAAAGAAATTTAAATTCTCTGATAAATTATTTTCCTCAATTAAAATTCTCTATCCAAACACAAACACACTCTTATGCAATTCAACCTGCCTAAATCAGCATATATATTTGAAGTCTCTGACCTACTAATTAATACATCAAGATAGTGAAGTACCTGCCGCCATCCAAGGAATCTGCGGCCGTCTCTTTCTTAGTCTTCCAATATTTCTTACATCTCATTACAATCAGAATGCAGCTTTCTCTTTCACAGTCTGCTGATATTTCTCTGTATTATCAACGTAATTTACAAACCAAACTTCTTTGGCCTCAAGAATGTGGAAGAACCCTTCCTTAAACCTGGCATGGAGATTTGCTGCTGATGCTTAGCCATCTTTTCCTTCTCCTTCTGTTTCCTTTCTTTCTCAACCTCTGCTTGCACCTTCTTCAAGTTCTCCATCTCCTCCTCCATGGCTGTTTTCTCTTGTTTTTGTCTCTTCTTATGCTCCAGTAATGATGTATCAGAATCTTTAACAGAGAAAAACATGGGTCCCAGCTCAGCCAGCCACTGGGGCTCCACCGCTGTTGCACACTGCATGTACTCCTTTGTGGTCAGGATTAACTCGTGATAAACTACATACTCAGGAGTGCAACCCATACCATAGAGAGCACTACTAGGATGAAGATGACATGGCATCCCATTCCTGCAGTTAACATACTCCCCAACACCCTTTAATCTTGCTGAATTGTGGAAGTATGCAGAACATATTGCTTTCCTGACAATGTCAGTATCCGGCCAACATGAGGTTAAGGGGATCTTTAAAGTCTTGAGAATATCAAGCAGCTGGGATCTAACCTCTCTGGCCTTTCTTAGACCTTTAACATGCAAAAAATGATCATTGCACCAATCACCTCTGTAATCATGTTGTTTCCATTGCTGATAAACATTGTACAAGGTTAAATGATCGGACTCTGGCACAAAAAATCTTTCCCGTGCAGCGTCACTCTCCTCTGCCCGGTCCTTGGGTCTAAAGAAAACAGATGGCACTGACAGCATGGAAACAATTGTCAAAACCTCCTCAAGACACCCTAACTGTTCACCCATCAAAAGCATCTTGGCAAGCGGAGGGTCCAGTGGAAATTCAACCATTTTCCACCCAAGATCAGTTAATCCCCCCACATTGTTAAGGGCACCCAACACCCACAACTGGTACATCGAATTGAGAATATTATCCTGCGGAGGTGGATCCATGAAATCAAAATCAAGTAAATTTTCAACTTTAAGAGATTTCAGCAACAAGACCACATTGCCAAGGTTAGTCCTCTGAATCTCTGGAACAGGACTGGGCAACAGTTCATTTAGGTAAGCACTCTCAGTGTACAACCGATAGCACGTACCAGGACCAGTTCTACCAGCTCGACCGGCACGCTGGTCAGCAGCAGCCCGACTAACAGGGAAGACTTGGAGAGCATCCATGCCCATTCTAGGGTTATACACCTTCATTTTACCATAGCCTGAGTCAATGACATAGAAGATACCATCAACAGTTAATGATGTCTCGGCAATATTAGTGGCCACAATGCATTTACGGGCTCCATCTTCAGCTTTCTGGAATATCTTAGCTTGTAAGTCAGCAGGAAGCTGAGAGTATATGGGAAGAATCAAAAGTTTAGGGACAGCTTTCTTGGAAGATGACACCATCTGCTCCATTCTTTCAGCAAGGGCATAACAAGCTGCCTCAATCTCATCTTGGCCAGTCATGAAGATAAGGATGTCACCAGGAGGACTGGTTATGTGAATAGTCATAGCCTGCTTCACTGCACCTTCAACATAATCTTCAACTGGAGTTTTACTCCATAATATATTCACAGGAAATGTTCGCCCAGGAATATGAAAAATTGGTACACTGCGAAGATGCCACAATTAGGTTGAATCAAACAAAAGTCAATAACAAGAAACACTGCTAGCTGACAAACAAACTGAATTTACCTTCCAAAGAAATTTGAAAATTTCTGGGCATTCAGAGTTGCTGATGTGACAATCAGTTTGAAATCACGACGTTGGGCTACAACTTTCTTCAGTATTCCAAAAAGAACATCTGTGCTTAACGATCTTTCATGGGCTTCATCCATGACAATAACCCTGAAACAGTTTCAAACCAGATGATTGGTAATTATTGGTTTTATTGCAAAGAAACAATATGGCATCAATGTGAGGGCAAAATTTGTCAATATTTCCATACCGATACTTGTCTAGATCAGAGTCTTTGAGTGTTTCACGTAGAAGTACCCCATCAGTCATGTACTGTAAAATTTAACCAATGAAGTTTAGATCATAGCATAATAAGTTTATGATTAGTGTGTCTCAAATCCACATAATTACAGTATATGCTCACATTTGTGTCAATTAAAGAATATATAAAATACAACAAAAAGAAATCACACTTAATAGCACAGAATAACACAGCACAATAATTATTTCTAATCCTATAAACATAAGTTGGGTTCACCTTTATAATGGTCTTTGGTCCAGTCACATCCTCAAAACGTATAGCATAGCCAACTTTATCACCCAACTCTGTATCCATCTCTTCGCTAACTCTCTTGGCAACACTCATAGCTGCCACACGCCTTGGTTGGGTGCAGCCTACTATACCACCTATAGTATAGCCATCCTCATGCAGATACTGTTCAGAAAACAAATGTCAAGATTTTCTATCTCGGATTCCTTTCTTGATTGGATAAACACTAATTAACAATACAAGACACACAAGAAAACGAAGAAGACAATAAAACCTGTGTCAATTGTGTTGTCTTTCCTGAACCGGTTTCTCCAACCACCACTACCACCTGATTTTCACGAACCACCTACACATTGTATATTCAAGAAAATTATTACAATAACATTTATGAGCCAAGACTGACAATTCGGAACAGAAAATCCAAGTGGAAACGATATTATTGAAGGTAAGGCAGTTGAATCAAAACATATTGATAAAAGGAGAACAATCCAAACAAGCAGATAAAATGAAAAATTACAATATGCAAATGCATAACTAATAGGAGAAAAGAAGGAAAAGGGACTTGGTTATGTTATATATTAAAATCATATAATGATAATTATAGTTTTATATCCAACTCAATTACCAATACCAACATAATCAAGAAAATGAAAGGAAAAATATTGAGTTGACATGACATGCTCAATCCTGACCCCCTTCCACATGATATAAAGATGTAATAAAACTATATATTGACAAAGATATTCATTGTCCTAATTTTGAAGATTTAGACTGATTGATTGTGATCATTAACTACTTCAACCCAAGAGATTGAATTCCCATATGTTCCTTACATTTTGACCAAACATAGCCCTATCATATCAATAATTGCCACATATATATAAACAAGAAAAAGTAATTAACCTGTAATAACTCTTCTCTCACTGAAAAAATAGGCAAATATTGCCTTTGCTCTGCAAGGGTTTTTGACTTAGCAAAGTCACTCACGGCTTCTCCCTTCTTCATATGCTGTGAAAACTTAGCTTCCTCCTTAAAATCAATTTCACCATCTTCACCCACTTCAGCAGTGTCTGCATCAATCTAGCATTTACAAAAAAATTATATAAGATGAAGTCTTCAAACCAAACAGAAAAGGCAAAGGACACAATTACTCCAGACTCCAAGAAGAATACCTGCTCTGCAGTTTTTTCAACACCCAAGATATCACCAAGTTTTGAGCCTGCAAGTTCCCAAAAGCGTTGGCGAGACTTGTTCATACTCTGCTTCTCATGGATTTCTCTAACAAGAGTAGATCCTTTACGAGATATTATAGCCATGTCAGATGTTGGATCTTTTAATGGCATAATTGGCTCTGCCTGTTTAGTAAAAACAACTCGGCCATCAAGGAAAGGAGGCTTTGTATCTGTGGGCAACAGGGAAAAATAATTTGTCAAAAATGAAGAGTAATACCATGCAAACATCATTAAAATGTCAAAGTTGGCCAGATGAATATTTACCATGAACAAGAAGAATAACTTTGTGTTCTTCCTCATCGTCAAATTCAGTCTGAACCTCGGTACCCCTAACAGCTCCTGATCTCAGAAGTTGCCGATCCTCCCATTGAGCATTATCAGCTGTGAGCTGAGACAACTTCTTGCTCTGAGCAAGGGACATCTTGGTCCCATCTCTTCGGACCTGTGTAATAGATAAAAACACTTGTAAGATAATAAACTCGTATCAACATGCTCCAAACAGCATGCTTTTGGCCAACTCAACACTTATAAGATAAAAGTTAGTTTAAATATGTTCAGAAATTCTAAAAGTTACCAGTCTTTTGGCCAACTCAGCCTCTTTTTTCTGAAAGGAAGCTTCGTCTCCAAGAAAAAGTGATGAGTTATCGCCATCAAATGTGCTACCTTCCTCTCTATCATACCTTCATGATATAATTGTAATTAGATCACACTATAATAAATGGAAAAACAGATTCTGCAAATCAAACAATATAACGTGAAGTTCAAAAGAATCATCTACAACTTCAGCTCTATCACTACAAGGTAAAACTTGCATGATGAGTCAAAATTTGAATCTATATATCAAAAAAGAAAAACTTCAAGCAATTTAAACCATTAATTAATTCTAAAAGATAAGCACAACATAGGAAACAGCATATTACTCCAATATATCATTATTAAGCACTCTGATCTCTCTTTCCCAATAGATTCATCTATGGTAACACTAAATATTTCGAAAGAGATTTAAAACAATATCAACGGAAGTCGAAAAATACTTTCAAACTAGATTTATATACCATGCTCGGTCAGCATCGTATTCCATCTCTAAACGCATGCTTTCGGTAATCTCATACTTGTGTTCTTCACCCAAGTCAGACTTATCAGCCACTTCATCCTGGACACATGAAAATCTGAAATTAATAATTATATAAGTTGATGATATAGCATGCATACCAAAACAAGTAATCCATATTAATTACTGTGGAAGAAGAAAACCACGCAACATTTTCAGATCTTTGCTTTGTTTATTTATGCTAAAAGTCATTTATTTTCATTGTTCAGCATCTATAATGAATTATCAAATACACAAGGGAACTATCAGTCATTAAATGCAAAATATACCTCATATCTATTTGAAGTTTCAGATGAAAAACTAAGTTGATGTGACCTTCCATTATGTCTAGAGACAGAAGATTTGGTCAAAGATCCAGAAGCACGTATTGGGACAGGAGACGGAGAAACATGGTCCCAGGGAGAAGATGAAGTAACTACACTCAATTAACAATATAACAATATTATTTCTCAAAGACTACCATCATCAAATTCAATTATAAGAACCAAAAACATCAAAATTTTGACAATAAAAAAAAAACATCATATTCAGAATAACATACAGGATGAATGAGGAGTGTGGCCTCCCAACCATGGCGAAACTAATCGTGCATCAGGTGAGGCACCTACAAACATTGGGGATGGTGAAGGTTGATGACGTCTAGAACTAGAGACACTGTCCCTTCGTGGAGTGTCTCCCCATTCCCATCGGCCATCGTCCCAGTCAGACCTGCCTGCAGGTACAAAAATTGATAACGCCTAGGTCATAAAGAATAGCTAGTTCGCGACATATTTTTTTTAAATTATATGTCTTTTTAATAAAAATATCTTGAATGTCAATTCAATATAATTGGAACAACACAGCAAAAAGTTTTTAGTATTCCAGGTACATAGAAGTCCATGACATTTCCTGGCTTCAATACTTGGATTAATTCCAAAATACTTACAAGAAACAGAATAACAATTACATACCAGGCGTTCTCCTGGAACCTTCATATCTGTTTCGCTTTCTACCATACTCACGGTCATACCTACTATGTGAATCCCTTTCTGAATAAGATCCCCTACTCTCATAGTAGTCCCGATGCTGCACTCTTCCACTACCACTTCTTGAATCATCCCTGTGATGCCCCCTCTCACTCCTATGATCCTCCCTGTCATATCCAGAAGGCGATGCAGGAACCTTCAAAATTGATATAGCAAAATTAGATTGAATGAAAATGGCTAATTGTAAAAGGGAAATGTCAAAATATTAAAAAATGAAAATGTTGAACATTTATTTATCCCACAGATCGAGAAAATAAGTTTTTTGACACTTCCAATAAAAACTAACACCCGTCGTATTCTCTATCTTCAAAATATTTCAGCAAAACCAACAGGCAACAACAGCCACTTAAAAGTATGACAGTAATCTAAAGCAAAAGTTCTTTTGATTCCTCCTTTTTCTTTATCTTCCCAATGCTTTCTGCAGGTAACAAGTTTGAATGTTGTTTCAAAAATAAAGTATTTCCTTAGGATAGCAGCATGACTCTTTAAATGTTGTTCCTAAGGAATTAAAATGAAACCATTATATGAAAATAAATAAAAAGTAGAGAGAAATAATCTTACATCTGAACCCTTGTGCTTAGTTGAAGGAGTTCGGTTGGTATCACCATAGTGATCTTCGGTCACAGAACTTTCTGTACAGACAAAGTCACAGAACTTTCAGAGGTTATTATTTGCTTTTCTTGAGGAAAAAAATTAATGCCTAAATTCCATCATACAATAAAAAGCAATACACATACTTCAAAAACAACTTTAAATTATCATTTTAAAAGATAAAGAATGATGAGTTGGATAAATTTCCTTTACAATTACCCTTTGTACTACGTTGCTTTCTCACTTTATATATCCAAAAAACTTTGCTATTTACCATTTTGTCCGTGTTTTTCTCATCAGTAACTCCTCAGATGACTTTAAATATATCAGGCAATGAAGAAAAAGGTGTACATGAATCCAACTGGTGGCAACAACTATACAAAGGGAAATTAATTATATATAGTAATTAAAAACTACCTGCATAAGATGTTTCGTTGGTCGTATCACGGTATCTCCTATTAGTGTTTCTGCGTCTGTTGACAATCCCATCATGCCCACTTTCTTCAGAAACAGACGACTCGGACTTATCTTCATCCTCTGCAGATGCTGCAATGGAAATGGTTCTTTCTTTTGGCACCTTGAAGCCCGCATCATGTTGAGACCGTTTTGCGCTGGCAAGGGCATCGAGTCCTATTAAATTAATAATTAAAATAAACAATGAACAGCATCAGCATTCAGTGCCTAAGAATGGAAAACAGAGACTCATGATTCAAAATGGACATCAAAACAAAACAATACCTAAACGTGATTTTCTCTCCTGAGGCACGTAAACCACCCTATCCTTGCCAGGAACATAGAGTCCACCACTAGTAGGTTTTTCCTGTTCCAATGTCGCCGTGGTCTTGTCTATGTCAATGACACCAGCACCAGCTCCATCCTTCTATTCACAAACAAACAACAATAAGCTGAAGCAGTGAAACCAGATTTCGAAACCATTTGGCGAGCTGAGCAATAGAACTAATACGATACTAACCTCCATAATGTGGTTTCACAAAAAAAAAAAAATTGCCCCAAAATCGTTGAAGATGATAACAGAACAATTCCAATCAAAGCGCGGCTCTCTACAGAAAATTGAAGTGAAAATAAGCAACGAAGTATATTCCCATTCCTAGAACCCTAATCCAGACACGTCGCTAAGCAATCCCAAATTGAGTACTACAAGATATATTCAAATTAGGTTTCTCGCTGCTAATATTTTGGGATGTCGTACCTGAGTTTTACACACTCGATCGCAGTTGCAGAGATATCAGAACGTCGCCGTTTCACCGCAGAGGGTGACGGGGACGCCACCCCTTTTAGTTTTTATAATATCTCGTCTTTGTTCCAGGACGACCGACTTCAGAGAGAGGGCAAAGATTAAACAAATAAATCTCACGCAAGTAAATTTTATATAAAAAAGAATAAACATGAATTTTTCTCATGTTAAATAAACCATTTTAATTCATATTAACAACAGGGTCTTTTGTCAATCTTTTGGGTTAAAATATATTTATTTTGAAATCTAATATAATATAATAATAGTATAACACATGGTCTTTCTATGGAGCATGGAATTCTTTCCTTTATTTGTCCGCCATTTTTTGCTCTCGAGTCCTTAAAGTCTGATTCCAATGCTTTATTGACCTCTTTGTAATTGTTCTGGCTTGTTGCCCTTTTCCTTCAGCCAAAAAATCCACGTGTCAATCAAAGAAAAACTCTTATGATTTGGAGTACACTCCTTTCATTGTAAAATTAAATTACTAACCTTTTTATATATTATAAAATTCATCAAAGACTCTTTTTAAACATAAATTAAGTTGTCAAACATTTATTTGTTATCTTTCTCTCATGAATGCTCTAAATATCACTTCTCATTTCACATCGTCATCAGAAATCGAATGAAGGCGATGTTTGCAATTTTTTCTTTTAATTTGTTTTTCACAAGTTATTCCTCTTTTTCGTGACAAGCAAAATGATTGGTCATAATTCATTTATGTTCTACCATTGTTTTATATTTGTTCATTCCAACAAAATTTTATTACAAGTCTTTCACATTTTATGCTTTAACAAATCGTTTTTTATTGCTCGTAATAATTATCCTTTCAAGCCTTCCATGTACTCCTTTGGAAGATTCATTTTGTTGCTCATATGAGTTTTCTTTGTAACTTAAAATTACGAGTACAATTCTTAAAAAATTATGCAATCACTTACTGTTTCATCATCGATATGAGTGAGTCGATAGATTGTAATTTTTTCCACCTATATAATAAGTATTCCTTTTTTTCTTAAAGCGTGTTGCTAACCTTGTCCATCTCTATGTTTTTTTCTCCATTAATGTATGTAATTTTCAAAGGGTTTAATTCAGAAACAACAGCTAGAAAATTAACTTTGTTTGCCAAATGGCCAATGACACAAATGAAAAGGAAAAAAATAGGAGAAAAAAGAATAATTCACTCTTGAATCTTGATAAGTTTTTTCTTTGTTCTAACTCAAGTACTGCTAACTGCTAAGGCTAAGAAAGGGAATAACAGTAGCTGTGGTTATCCTTCTCTTTGGGAGAGACAACTCTTATTCACTGTACAGCTGCTCATCGATCTTATTGTTGCCTTTAATTTAGTATTCATAATTGACTTTAAGAAATTATTGTGTTTTTTCCACACGCTTTCCATCGTTTTCTGATACGTATATCTCAAGAAAATTACTGTTAAAACAAATTTTCCGTCAATTGGACTTTTCATTTTTATTTTTCCTAAGTTTGTATTAATGAGCCCTTTAATTTATATTATTTACTACTCAAGTAATGGTTATTTTTGTATAGACCACGTGTATTTTTTTTAGGATTAAATGCATTTTTGGTTTTTATAATTGAACTTTCTTTTATTTTTATCTGTAATTTTTTATTTTCATTATTTTAAAATGTGTTTATTTTATTTTTTATTATAAAATTATTTTAGATAGCTTTTTTTTATATAAATTTGACCGGTAAGCCCACACCTAATTGACTAAGAAGCCTACGTCAATGGGCTACGAAATTCTAACCCAAAGTTTATGATCGAGCATCAAATAAATTTACTTTTGGATCAATAACTTATTTTATTTTATTTTACCAATTTTTTTATATTTATTTATTAATATAAAATATAATTTATAAGATTTTTAAAACTGGGCTGATTATTCAGATAAAAAAACATAGATTTAAGATTTCATAATATAATTATAGTTGAACTAATAATAAATAATTATTTTATGTTTTAAATACAATATAGTGAGTAATATTAAATGAAATAAATCATCACGTGTGTGGATAACTGACATAAGGTTATATCAATTTAATTAAGGGTATAAGTTTTAGTTTTGATATACAAGTTGCATTTAAAATAAGGTAACTGAGTGTAATAAGTTATTAGATATCATGTTTAATTTTAATGGATAAAAAAAGTTATATTTCGACTGCATTTAGTGTTAGTTTATTTTTCTTTTAATTCCTCTTGATCTATACATGTTCAAAAGCAATTTTTATAGTTCAAATTAATTTAGACACATGTCTCAATTATGTTTAATAATTTAAAATCAAATTTATCAAAATTAATTAAACTTAAATTATAAAACAAATAAGTATTAGTATCAGGAAATCACCTAACAAAGTCTCAACTAATTTAATAAGATTGAGATAGATTTATAAAATAAAATAAAATTTATCAACACTTAGTGTGATAATTAAATGAATTCACAAGTACTCATTTATTCTCCACAACTTTGGCGGTAAAAAAAAATGCTTTGACTATTAAGGAGTGTTTATTTTGTGGACAATTTTTTTAGTATTAGAAATATTATTCTTGAGAATAAAACATAAGAATTTTATTTTTAGATATTTAATAAAAAAATATTTAATTAATTATAAAATTAGTTAAGAATAATTTTTATATTCTAGGGAATAATTAAGAGAAATGTTTGGTTAAAATATTTTTTTTCTAAAAATATATATTATAAATACTAAAAGATCATTATTGTGTTAAAGATATTACTTTTTCATAAAACAAATAACTTTATTATAAGACTAATAATGTTATACATTTCATGTTTTTATGATAAAACCCCTCATAGTACTCCTTTATCATTCAATAGAGTATGACTTAAAAGATAAATATACTTATACACACCACATTAGACATGCAAAAAGTAATTGACCATGAACAAAAATTTATCATGAGTAAAAATTATGAAATTGATGGTAAATAAAAATTGATACATGAATGAAAATTTTGAAAATTACAAAACCTAGAAAATGTAAATAAATGAATTGTTAAAAAGAGAGTGTGATACTGGTCTACTGGATACTGACATATGTATAGATAAAGTTATCCTATGATAAAGTTACTCCCTCTAATAACTCCCCGTATTACTATGTATTGAGTTTTATCATTCCAATTGTTAAATTAAAAGTTCTCAAGGAATAAATCAAGTTTATGCTTTTTTAATTTTTAAAACTACCAAATACTTTATTAAAATGAATTTAATCTTATAATCAACATTTACATTATTTATATATATTAAGTAAATATTCACTGTAAGATTAAGCAATTGCAAATGTTCAATTTATTTAAAATTTTATATATATGATCATCGAATGAATATTACCATAATTAAATTAATAAAATTCAATATTTACACCCAAATTTTTGGCCATTTAAACCAACAAATATTGGTTAACTTTTACTTAGAGTTGTCCAAATGAAGAACTCACCCATGGCCCAAATAGGTGACCCCTAAAAGAATCTTCCATCCTTTATGATATTCCTTATCATATCTCTGATGTAAGCAGCTTTCTTCTTCATCAGTCATCACCATCCCTTTTTCCGTTTGGTTCATAACCAATTCACTTTAAGCCACTAAATTTTTATGCTTGATCTCACAGCTCTTCCTTTTCCCCTCCTCTTAAAAGAATATCTTGCCTAGTTAATTCACAATTAGAAAAAACTCAAATTTGTTTTACAGTCATTTAACTCGTATTGATAATGTTTTATGTTTGGTAGCATCATAGTGTCCTTGTTACCCAGGACACAAGACTTTTTGAATTTAAAATAATATCATGTTCAGAATACTCATGAACATTGAACAACAACAAAATTTATCTCAAAGTGGCCAACATTGTATATTCGGCCATTGATTTGGGTAGTATGGGTTCTCTCGGCCTGTAACTTAGATTGACTATCCTTATATGCAATTTGGTCATACCAATTTTTCTTCTTTTTTTTTTTGTTGGGGGGGGGGGGGGGG